>CABHPP010001204.1:0-11933 GCA_902168425.1 Peromyscus attwateri | reverse complement strand
TCTTCTTCTTCTTCTTCTTCTTCTTCTTCTTCTTCTTCTTCTTCTTCATCCCAATTTTATCCCTCATTGGTCACACATACAAAGTTTATCCAAGCCACCATCTTGTCCCTAGAAGCCTTCAGTTTTTCTTTCTGACACCAGTTTAAAGTATCTCACTTAAAAAAAGTTAAATCTGCTTTGTTCTAATCCTTAGTCCTTCTGTCTACTTTTTGAAACATTTCTGATATCTGAATGATTTAAATTGACACTTCAATGGGTTATAATAGTCTTTCATTTTAAGTTTCTCCCACATATTTTTCAGTGAATGTATACTGACATACATCGTGTTATTTATGCATATTAATCTTAATATTAATATGCACTAATACTTGCTGTAATAGTTGCAATTTTATTTTGTTTGTTTGTTGTTGACTGCCTGGACTTACTGCATAGAGAAGAATATTATTTGTAAACTATATATTGTCTAAATAAGTCCACATCTTACTCTGTTGCATCTGTGTTTTCTAGAGTGTTCTTTAATAATGTTCACATTAGGTTATATAATTTCCCAGTTATTAGTGTGACTCTTAATATTTTAACAATGGATACATTTTTATTATATATCATGACTGCTATATATTATAATATAGTCAGATAATTGTGGTTTGTTTTTTGGAGGGAAATAATGCATATACAAATATGTAAGTATATATATATGCATATATACTTGGATACATATGCACTATATATAATGCATTATATATGTTTTATATATATCTATAAAACATTGATGTTTAGTTGTTGAATTTTATAACAAGATAGTTTGCATTCCATTGAGGTAGTCATTTTTTTCTCTTTAACGTATTAGCATAATGATTTACATAAATAGATTTCCTAATATGAAATCATCCTTGCATGATAAACTAAACCCAATTTGGTCATGGAATATTAGTCTTTAATAACACACATGGATTCCATTTGCTAATATTTTATCTGGGGTTTAATGTATTTATAAGTGAAGCTGATCTATAGTGCTGTTTCCAAGGGTAAGTTCTTTGGTATGCTGGTTTTGTCTAGGAGCTATGAAATTTTTAAAGAATGAACTTTATTATAGTTTAGCTCAACATGTTCTAAGATCATTATATGCAAGAATAAATAGTACACTATAGATGACTAGTTGTAGCAAATTAGTGGTAAAAAAGAATATAAAGTTTTTGCATGTGTAAACACTTCTAACTGTTGAGAAAATAAAATTACAACCTAAAAATAACTGTCAAAAGCTTGAGTATAAAACTGTCACCTTCAAAATGTTAGAATCTTATAAACTAGGGAAGCATGCTGTGGAGTAGAGCAGAAGAACAGGAGAGAGCTGATCAAATCCGAACTGTGCTCTTGTGTGTGAAGGATTTCAACTGTCTCATGACAAATCTGATGGCATCATAAAGAAAGAGTAACAACATGTGGAGAAAAGAGAAATTACTTTAAAAAACTGCATGAGGAATTTCCTCCACCCAGATATGGAAAAATAATTGAGATCTACTTCACATGAATTCAGAGATTATACGTAAAAAAAAAATGAGATAATAGAATTAATAGGAGAAAAAACAAATTATCTTTTCTAAACTTTTAAGATTTTTTTCAACATGTCTATGAATACTTTAGTTGTATGTGTGCACACACATGTGCACATGTGCCTGAGGGAGGCATGCGTGAATGTCAGAAGACCACACTCAGGGACCTGCTCTCTTCTTTGAGTCCCAGGGGTCAACCTCTTGTCATCACACTTAGTTGCAAGTGCCTTTGCTTGAGGAGCCATCTCTTCGGCCCCTCAAAATAAAGTGTTCTAACAGAACTGAAGACAGTAAGAACATTTGGGGGACACTCAATTGGAAAATGAAATAAACATGCTTAAGGTTATTGAAAACCTTCAGCTCAACAACTCATTTAGTATAGGAAGAAAATATTTTTTGTTAGTTCACTAAGGTAAGAATTGTTTACATACTGCACATAAAGAACAGAGCTAAGACAACATTACTCAGAAATCAGAGCTAAGACATTACTCAGAAATCTAAAGACAAGTTACGTCCAAACACCTGCCTGTTAATGGTCCTAATAATGGAGGGCATGTGATCCTCATGGGAAACAGGTACATTTGAAACCAAAAGCATTGCATTTTATAAACTGAGATTTTTTTAAAAAATCAAAACTTTATTCTTCATAGTAAGAACACAGCATTTGTGAAGATCTATATCCTAGGCATTAAAGAAACTAATTCTACAGCCATAAATATGCCAACAGGTGCAAAAAGTAGACTTTAAAAACTAACAAACGGAGATTTGAGATTCCACACTCCATTAAAGACAGATCCAACCAAAAGGTAAAATACAGGTGTGGAGGATCTATGCAGTAGGATCAGCATCTCTTCATGATATACTCTGAACACTCTAAGTCCAGAGGGATTATACTTCAATCTAATAAATCTGTGCTTTACAAACCCACTGGTAAAATAGGAGTGAATGGGGAGAAACTGAAAGCATTTCCTCTAAGATCAAAATCAAGACAAAGTTGTCATCTCTTGCTGTGTTCATCAATATAGTATTTGAAGTTTAGGTGCAACAAGCAGGCTAGAAAAGAAATATGATGCATCAAAACCCAAAATGAACAAAAGATAATGAAAGAAACAAGAGATAGTCAGTTCGCAGATAACATATTTCTATATTTATAAAAACTGAAGAACCCCACACAATGATTTTAGAACTACTAATCTTGGCAAAAAAAAAAAAATTGGCTACAAATTAGATACACAAAAGCAAGCAGGAGAACTTTATGGGAGAGTTTGATAAGAGGAAAGAGTGGGGGAATAATATAATTATACTCTTAAAAAAGCAAAGGAGATAATTTTTAGAAGGTAAGAAGCTTTTTATATACCCAAATTAAGCTTGCTGACAAAGAAATCATGAAATGAGCCCATTCATAGCTGTTAACAGGAAGAAAAGTTAAATTTCAAAGAGTAAATAAGATTAATCAAAAAAGCAAAAAGTCCTCTAGTATGAACGGCAAGACACCATCTAAAACATTATTTATGATACATCTTAAAATATAAAAATAGAGTGAGATTTCTTGAATTAATTAGTGAAAGGGTAGAAAATGGATGTGGTCAATCATATGCATTCATTCCTGAAAACATCTGTATGTGTCTGTTATGCATATTTACTTACAAAAATGTGCAATTCATTTACACATTGCAAATGATAAATTTAGGTGAATTTATTATATCATTTATTTAGATTTTAGAAGTTTGCATGCAAATACTGGACATGGGTTTTATTCCTTTCCTTTTTATCCTGAGGCAAAGTCTTTGCAAGCAGGCTGGCCTTGAGCTTCCTACACAGCCCAGGCTGACCTGGAATTGGAATTGTTGGGTTGTAGGAATACACTGCCATACCTACCAAATGTATTTACTTAAAAATATTAAAAAAAATGAAATTTGAAGCAATGTTGAAGAACTATCAAATATAAAGTTTCTGATGTACCATTTCTGTATGTTTGAAAAACTCCATAGTCTAACCAAACAAATTATGTATTATAGTGTTTCCCCCCTAAAACCTCATCTTGAGGTACATTATAGTTTGAAGAATCTCTTAAAATTAGTTCTTCCTTAAGTACTGTCTGGAGTTAATATCCATGTAATATTGCAAACTTACAGTGCATATTTCTCTTCTTTCCTGTCTCCTAGGGAACACATTTAACAAATCTAAAATGCACATTGCTTCTTTCCTGTCTCCTAAGGAACACATTTTACAAAATCTTGACACCAGGTTTGAAAGCATCTTCTCTTGGGCCTGTGCCCTGTGAATTCCCACCTGACAAAACTTCCTTACCTCTAATTTGTGACTCAAGGTGTGAGCACAGAGAGGTGGTTTGATGCTTAGAAGTGTCAATATGAGAAAATAAAAACAGTAATTGCACAAATAGGGTACAATACAGAAGTGTCAAATACAATGTAATTTTGGAGAAATATAGACTTTGTAGAACTCATTTTTTCACTATAGTCTGGACATCTTTTCAAATACTATTTTCCCTATATAAATAGTAGATATAAATATATCAGTTTTTGACCTTGGCAGACATTTAGTAGTTCTATCTGAAGGTAGGATTTTTTTTTATTGGCTTTATTTGCAAAACTCAAGGAAAGCAGAGTAGGTATGGAAAATTCTGATTTCAATGAGACTCATTATATAACTGTGAACAAAATAAAATCTACATACTTCTGGCCAATCTTTTCTATTTTTCTTAAAGTAAAATAGGTGACTCTAAATGTATGTCATTGGAGGTTATGTTTTCCTAAAATTTATTACATTTTTTAACTTTAATAGAGCAGTATAGACGTGTGAGTGTGTGATGCATGTGTGTATGTTTGTCCATGTGTAAGCGTCTCTCTCTCTCTCTCTCTCTCTCTCTCTCTCTCTCTCTCTCTCTCTGTGTGTGTGTGTGTGTGTGTGTGTGTGTGTGTGTGTGTGTGTGCATGTGCATTACTGCCCCAGGACCAGCTCACAGATGACTGGCCTAGCTTAGATTGCTGTCAGAGACAGACACTGGCTCTGCCTTCTTATTGCCTTGATACAAAGGAAGAAATGTAACAGCTCCGTCCCCTTGGGATTTACCCAATATAATAGAAGTGGGCTTGGTTTTCACAGGAGTTTGATCCCCAGTACTCACATTGTGAATGAACGGGTCCCTGAGTGTTGTCTTCTGATCTCCACATACGCCTCATGGAATATGTGCCATGTTCTAAAAATGATCCACCATGAGGAAATGGGTTTGTACAGTATTGTAATTTTCTGTGCAGGAATAGATGATGTTGAAGATCAAATTGTTATCCCTTAAGGGAGTTTGTTATCTGACTCCTCATGACCCTGGGAAGAGGTTGCTTCAGAAACCAGAAATGATTTTCTTTTCACAGGGCCCTGAGTCACTGAGATCCTCCACAAGAAGGTAGGGGGATCCCAGCAACTGTGGATTCCCATTGATAGCTGTGGCAAAACTCTGACAGCGTAAGTGAACAGGACTTTTGCCGACAAACCCCAAAGCTGACTTTAACCTTCAGACTGTGAGTATTCACTTAGATTAGATTTTGTATGTCAAGTTGTATGGGATTTGTGTCATCGAATTTGGATGATTCATAAATTGAATTAAATATTGATAGAAATTTCACTTTTTATTAAAAAGAAATTTTATACAATATATTATGATCACAATTTCCCCTCCCTATTATCCTGCCAGATCCTACCCACATTCTCACCCATCCAACTCCAAGCCTTCTTTTTCCTTCTCTTTAGAAAACAAACAGGCAAATAAATAATAAAACATAAACCAGAATTTTTAAAAAAACAACAAAGAAAAAGCACATAAAATACACACAGATACAAACACATACAAATATAAAACCCATAAAAATACATAATCAGAAATTATAATATTCAAGCAAAAGACCTGTAAGATAAAAAACAAAACAAACAAACAAACAACAACAACAAAATACTCAACAAATCAATGTGAGCCAAAAAGTTTTAGAAAAACACCACCATTGACTTTATTTTTTGTTGGCCATTTATTGCAGCTACACATAGGGCCTAACATTTAGTGTGTTTTAATATACCCAGCAGGTCTCCATTGGAAAAGACTCATTTTACCTTTGCAAAGCAATTGTCAGTTGGAGATAGCTTCTTGATTAGGAATGGGAGGTGATGTCTATGCACCCCTCTCAGGGCTGGGACCAAGTTTCGCTTGAACCTGTGCAGGTCCTGTGTGTGCTGCCACGGTCTCTGTGAGTTAATATGTACATCAGTCCTTTTGAGTATGGAGACAAATCCCCTCTGGATCTTACAATCTTTCTGCCTCCTTTTCTGCATAACTCCCTGAGCCCTGAGGGGATGGATTTGATGATGATATCTCTTTTAGAATTAACTGTTCTAAAGCTCTCACTCTCTGCTCATGGTCCAGTTGTGAGTCTCTGTCTTAGTTTCCATCTAATGCAAAAGGAAGCTTTGTTGATGATGGCTGAGTAAGATACTGATTTGTCATTTTAGCAGAATTTTGTCAGTTGTATTATTGCTATGTTCCTTTAGCAGAACAAGAATGTTTGGTTTTCCCCTAGGCCTATGGCCTATGCCATCTCAGGTTCTTGGCCACCTGAGCAGTGTTGCTCATGGGTTCCACCTCATGTAGTGGACCTTAAATCAAATTAGATAGTGGTTGGTTACTCCCACATTTGTGCCACAACTGCACCAGTGTGTTGTTTAGGCAGGTTACCACTGTCAATTGCAGGGTTTATAGCTGGGATTTTCTTTGGTAGCATGCAGAGTAATTTCCAGGACTATGAACACTAGTCAGTGGGAGTGGGAAGTCTAATTAGGGACCGGCTTGACTTCTCTGTGGAAAATGAGACAGTGATAGGACCTTACCACCCATTTGTAGAGAACAACCAATAGCCTTGGCAACAGCCTGGTTTGTTTGGTGATTGTCAGGGAACGCTATTGGTCAACAACTCAATTAGGTGTAACACACTCCTGACACTGGGAATTTCACTCAGTGTGAGAGAGGTCTAGCTGAGGCTTTGTCGCCTGCATTATTTGGTAGTTCCATTTAGACTTCTTTCACATATTTTAAGATGCTTCCACTGTAGCAGGGTCTCATATGAGCCTCAAATGGTCCTTAGTGTTAGGTGTCTCTCTCAGTTTCCACTTCCTTACCCCTCTGTTTCTCTTCCTCCCCATTTAATCTTCCTGTTCCAGTCTTCCCCCATCTCTCCATAACTGTATTTCACTTTTGATGAGAAATAGAGAGTTGTAGAGAGTGGGGGGGGGGGCTTCTTGGCCACTGCCAAAAAAAAAAATGACACAAAAACTATAACAAAAACTTGATCCCTAAAGAAATCTGAGATTATAGGAGAGTGATCTAAGTGGTACTATGATAAAAAACAGATGAAGCTTCTGGCCACTGAATGACAACATCAGTCCTCTACCCTGTAGGTGAAGGTCAAGATCCACTTGGGCTTTAGAAACACAGGAGCAGGACCTGTAGGATAAGGACAGGGTGAGCACAGAGTAGAGCCTTGCACTAAGAGCATTAGGTGTCTCAAGGACAAGGTTTTCCTCTCACATGACATGTCAGAGGTGCAAGGCAGAGTATGGCTGTCATAAGAAGAGACAGGTACTCTGAGAAAAATCTCATCAGTAAAGCCCAGGTTCACAGGGTATGCCTAAGACAGGGGCTATACTAGCAAAGGCAAACATCTACTTTTAAACTGGGTAGATTAAAACAAAAAACTCAGATCAGCCTATAATAGGAATGAATACAAGGTACTTCCAAGCAACTTCGCCTATAGCATAAGCTTGAAGGATGGCTGAACACTTATAGTAACAAACTCCAGCACTGCAGGTCCAACCTTTAACACAAGGAATCCTGGCATTGGATATTAACACCAAATAATCTAGACCATCCTCTGTGATACTGACTCAGCTCACCAGCAGCACAGGAGAAGGAGAGCAGAGCTCATTTCCAAGCACACACACACACACACACACACACACACACACACACACACACTCCTTGTCCTGAATATTATATTTAAAACTCAACCAAGACCCTAGATCCCGTCCCTGGGCGCCAGTCACCCCTGGCAAGACCTGCGCACCTTGGCCCCAAGTTCTGGCCAGCAGGCAGGTTCCCTTCTACCCCCACCCCTACCGGGAAGGGCCCCCTTCCCCAAGATCCCCTGCAGTCTCCAAGCCCTGCCCCCAAGTCCAGCACCCCTGGAGACCCCCGCCACTTCCTGAGACTTAGAGACCGGCCCCAGCTCCCAGCCTGCCCCGGACAGACTTCCCTTCTGGACAAAGCTCCCATCCTGCTTCGGCCTTCCCATCTGAACAAGAGCTCCCAACCTGCCTTGCACTTCCCATTTGGAGAAGAGAGTCCCATCTGGACAAAAGAGAGAGACTTCCCGAATCTGTCAGCTCTTTCTCCACCAAGTACACTGATAAGACCAAGATCGAACACAAGGAGATGGGCAGACGTCCAGGCAGAAGTACATACAACAAAATGAAGAGCAATACAGCATCACCAGAACCTAGCCCTCCTCCAACATCTAGAGCTGATCATCAAAAATTGGAAGAAGCAGAAGGAAACAGCCTTATGAATAACATCATGAAGAAGATAGAGGCTTATATAGAGGAAAATACAAAAAAATTGCAAGAGCGCTGTAAAAACCTAGAGGAAAGGACAATTAAAGTAGAAGAAAAAAATAAAGTCCTGGAAGAAAACAATAAAGCACTGAAAGAAAAACATGAAAAAGCAATGAAACAAATGGAGGAAACAGTCCAAGACCTGAAAAGGGAAATAGAAAAAATGAAGAAGACTCAAACAGAGGGAATGCTGGAAATAGAAAATCTAAGTAAACGATCAGGAACTTCAGATGCAAGTATAACCAACAGAATGCAAGAGATGGAAGAGAGGATCTCTGGCGTTGAAGATACGGTAGAAGAAATAGATTCATCAGTCAAAGAAAACACTAAAGCCAACAAAGTCATGACCCAAAATGTCCAAGAAATCTGGGACACCATGAAAAGACCAAACCTGCGAATAATAGGGATAGAAGAAGGAGAAGAATACCAACTTAAAGGCGCGGAAAATATATTCAACAAGATCATAGAAGAAAACTTTCCCAACTTAAAGAAGGAAATGCCAATGAAGATACAAGAAGCCTATAGAACACCAAACAGACTAGACCCCCCAAAAAAGTCCCCTCGCCACATAATATTTAAACAACTAAACATACAGAATAAAGAAAGAATATTAAGAGCAGCAAAGGAAAAAGGCCAAGTGACCTATAAAGGCAAACCCATCAGAATAACACCCGATTTCTCAATGGAGACTTTGAAAGCCAGAAGAACATGGACAGATGTAATGCAGACACTAAGAGTCCATGGATGCCAGCCTAGACTAATATACCCAGCAAAACTTTCAATCATCATAGACGGAGTGAACAAGACATTCCAAGACAAAGCCAGATTTAAACAATACTTATCCACAAACCCAGCCCTACAGAAAGCACTAGAAGGAAAATTCCAGCCCAAGGAAGTCAGATACACCCTTGAAAACACAGGCAATAGATAACCCCACAGCAGTAAACCCCAAAGATAAGAAGTACAGACACACTACCACCAAAAAATAACAGGAATGAACAATCACTGGTCATTAATATCTCTTAATATCAATGGACTTAATTCGCCTATAAAAAGACACAGGCTTACAGAATGGATACGAAAGCAGGACCCATCTTTCTGTTGCATACAAGAAACACACCTCAAATACAAAGACAGACACTACCTAAGAATAAAAGGCTGGGAAAAGACTTTCCAATCAAACGGTCTTAAGAAACAAGCGGGTGTAGCCATCCTGATATCCAACAAAATAGACTTCAAACTAAAATCAATCAAAAGAGATCAAGAAGGGCATTACATATTCATCACAGGAAGGATCCACCAAGAGGAAATTTCAATTCTGAACATTTATGCCCCAAATACAAGGGCACCCACATATGTAAAAGAAACACTACTAAAGATTAAACCACATATAAAACCCCACACATTAATAGTGGGAGACTTCAATACCCCACTTTCACCACTGGACAGATCTCCTAAATGGAAACTTAACAGAGAAATGAAGGACTTAACTGAAGTCATGACCCAAATGGACTTAATTGATATCTACAGAACATTCCATCCTAACAAAAAAGAATATACCTTCTTCTCAGCACCCCGTGGAACCTTCTCCAAAATTGACCACATACTTGGCCACAAAGCAATTCTCAATAGATACAAAACAATTGGAATAACCTCCTGTGTTCTATCAGACCACCAAGGTCTAAAGTTAGATTTCAACAACAACAAAAACTACAGAAAACCTACAATCTCATGGAAACTGAATAATGCTCAACTGAATCACCAATGGGTTAGGGAAGAAATAAAGAAAGAAATTAAAGAATTCCTAGAGATCAACGAAAATGAAGACACCACATACCCAAACCTATGGGACACTATGAAAGCAGTGCTAAGAGGGAAATTCATAGCACTAAATGCGCACATAAAGAAGTTGGAGAAATCTCACACTAGTGACTTAACAGCACACCTGAAAGCTCTAGAACAAGAAGAAGCAAAGTGTCCCAAGAAGAATAGACGCTAGGAAATCATCAAAGTGAGAGCTGAAATCAACAAAATAGAAACAAAGAGAACAATACAAAAAAATCAATGAAACAAAGAGTTGGTTCTTTGAGAGAATCAACAAGATAGACAAGCCCTTATCCAAACTAACCAAAAGACAGAGAGAGAGCATCCAGATTAACAAAATCAGAAACGAAAAGGGGGACATAACAACAGACATTGAGGAAATCCAGAGAATCATCAGGTCATACTTCAAAAACCTCTATTCCACAAAACTGGAAAATCTAAAAGAAATGGATAATTTTCTGGATAGGTACCACATACCTAAGTTAAATCAAGACCAGATAAACTATTTAAATAGTCCAATAACTCCTAAGGAAATAGAAACAGTCATTAAAAGTCTCCCAACCAAAAAAAGCCCAGGGCCAGATGGTTTCAGCGCAGAATTCTACCAGATCTTCAAAGAAGACTTAATACCAATACTCTCTAAATTGTTCCACACAGTAGAAACAGACGGAACATTACCAAACTCCTTCTATGAGGCTACAATTACCCTGATTCCTAAACCAAACAAGGATACAACAAAGAAAGAGAACTACAGACCGATCTCCCTCATGAACATTGATGCAAAAATACTCAATAAAATACTGGCAAACAGACTCCAAGAACACATCAAAACAATTATCCACCATGATCAAGTAGGCTTCATCCCAGGGATGCAAGGGTGGTTCAACATACGAAAGTCCGTCAATGTAATACACCATATAAACAAACTGAAAGAAAAAAACCACATGATCATCTCAGTAGATGCAGAAAAGGCATTTGACAAAATCCAACACCCCTTCATGATAAAGGTCTTGGAGCGATCAGGAATACAGGGAACATACCTCAACATAATAAAGGCAATTTACAGCAAGCCAACAGCCAACATCAAACTAAATGGAGAGAAACTCAAAGCAATTCCACTAAAATCAGGAACGAGGCAAGGCTGTCCGCTCTCCCCATACTTATTCAATATAGTACTTGAAGTTCTAGCCAGAGCAATAAGACAGCATAAGGAGATTAAGGGGATACAAATGGAAAAGGAAGAAGTCAAGCTTTCCCTATTTGCAGATGACATGATAGTATACTTGAGTGACCCCAAAGATTCAACCAAGGAACTGATACAGCTTATAAACACCTTCAGCAACATAGCAGGATACAAGATCAACTCAAAAAAATCAGTAGCCCTCCTATATACAACTGACAAACAGGCTGAAAAGGAAATCAGAGATACATCACCCTTTACAATAGCCACAAATGACATAAAATACCTTGGGATAACATTAACCAAGCAAGTGAAGGACCTATATGACAAGAACTTCAAGTCCCTGAAAAAAGAAATTGAAGAAGATGTCAGAAAATGGAAAGATCTCCCGTGCTCATGGATAGGCAGGACTAACATAGTAAAAATGGCAATTTTACCAAAAGCTATCTACAGATTCAACGCAATCCCCATCAAAATACCAACACAATTCTTCACAGACCTGGAAAGAATAATACTCAACTTCATATGGAAAAACAAAAAACCCAGGATAGCCAAAAGAATCCTGTACAATAAAACAACCTCTGGAGGCATCACGATCCCTGACTTCAAGCTCTACTATAGAGCTACAGTAATAAAAACAGCCTGGTACTGGCATAAAAACCGACTTGTGGACCAATGGAATCGAATTGAAGACCCTGACATTAATC
>CABHPP010001203.1:6517-38096 GCA_902168425.1 Peromyscus attwateri | reverse complement strand
CCAGTCCCATGCTTTCACCATGATCATCTCTAGGTCAGGTGCTGTGCTGAGTACTGTGTGTGTAGCCCGTTTTATCTCAAACGGTGAGACCCGTGGGTACAGTAGCACCTACGGGGAAACCCAGGCACAGAGAAGTTAGAAGTGTGTTCAAGATCACACAGATGGGAATTTTTATCCTGACAGTCGGGCTCTAGGCTGATGTCAGCCCCATGTCCTGCAGCCTCCATACTAAACACTGTCCTCCGCGCTCTCCTGCTCATCGACCCCTGCAGCTGTTACCCCCATCTCTCCATCTACAATGCCCCGCCCTGCTTAACAAGCCTGATGGGCCCCGTTCCCACTCCCCCCAACCCCTACCCCCGTCCCCAGACTCTGCACTCCCCTCAATCTCTGCAGGAGTCTGTCCTCTTAGTGACCCTTCCACTTTTGCTGGGGGATGCTGAAGTTGCCAGCAACTGAAGCTATTGGCATTCTTTGCACCCAGCACGCAGCGGGAAGTTGTTCCGTTCTTATTTCCCATCTTTCCCTCTAACCATTTATTTCCTGCTCAACCCCCAACTTCCTCTCCCACCAGGGAAGGAATAGCGGATAGTGCTCTCTGGACATCCATGGGTCCCCCGGTGACTGGGGTTTTCCAGTCTTTCTCCCAGCCTCTCCACCTCAAGGACTGAGTATGGGATAGAGAGAAAGAGCAGGGACTCATTGAGCTGGGGCAGAGTGGAGGTGGGTCTTGCTTATTTCCCACAATGCCCAGCAGGAGCTTAAGGTAGAAGTTTAACAGTAGCTGTTGCTAGCCTGACCTGCTCAGGGGCCCCTTACCACTTCCTACCTAAATAGCAATGCCTGGGTGGGGTTAGTGATTCTGTGCAGGGGATGTGAGATAACCCTTTGTTATTGTTTTTTTACTCTTTTGGAGGGCCCGCCACTCAGCTCCCAAATAAATCATAGATGGAGGCTTATTCTTACTTGTAAATAAATGCCTGGCCTTAGCTTAGCTTGTTTCTTGCCTGCTTTTCTTAACTTATCCCAGCTTATCCTGTCCACCTTCTGCCTCTGGGCTTTTCCCGTTCTCTTACTTCTGTAAATCTTACTCTTACTCTATGGCTTGCTGTGTAGCTGAATGGCTGGCCCCTGGATCCCTCCTCCTTCTCTGTCTACTTCCTCTCCTTTCTTTCAGATTTCTCCTTCTATCTATCCTCTCTGCCTGCCAGCCCCGCCTATCCTTTCTCCTGCCTTGCTATTGGCCGTTCAGCTCTTTATTAGACCATCAGGTGTTTTAGACAGGCACAGTAACACAGCTTCACAGAGTTAAACAAATGCAACATAAACAAAAGTAACACACTTAAAATAATATTCCACCACAACCTTTCTTATACTCTCTCTGCCCAATTGTGTCTCCGTAAGGCTCTGGCTCCTCCTGGCCTATGCAGGGAGAGTTTCATTGATGCTCTGTCACCTTCATCCTAGGAAGCAGATGCTACTTTTGACAGGTGGAGAGACTGAACCACAGAGAAGCAAACAGACATGATCAGATTATGCAAGTACCATAGAGAGTTCCACTCTGAGGCTGTGTTGGCCACCACTATGCGATGCTGTCTCCTGGGTGATAATATAACTTAAATTCTACGGCCTGATTTTATGTCGGAGCCTGCCTTTCGGCACAGGGCTACGTCGGCCAGTCTGTTTCACTTGGCCCCATGTAGACCTTCTACTCTGAGCACTACTCCCCTTTAAAGAGTGAGAGGAAAGTCCCCTGGGGACAGAGAGCAAGTAGCATACAAATAGAAGTCACTTCAGCCAGCCCAATAGGCGAGACCCTGGGGTGGTCCCTGGGCTGTTTATTATCTACAGCTAATCACATCACAACCACAGTCAAGAGCAGGGAGAAAGGTGCGCACGCATGCTCAGTGCTCAGGTATCTCTCTCTACTCTTATACAACTCAGGACCCAAACCCAGGTGTGAATTATCCTGTTTTGAAGCTGTGTCTTCCCTTATCAATTAACATAAACAAGACAACCCCGCCACAGACATGGTCACGCACCAACCTGGTCCAGACACTCCCTCACTGAGACTCTCTTCCCAGGTGATCCCAGACCACGTCCATGGACAGTGAGAACTCAGCCACCACAGTCACCACCAGTCTCTTCTGTTTGAGCCAGCTTGCCCAGCAGGTGCACCAGCAAGAGGGTTGTCCGGGCCTCTGCCTGGGGTTCCTGCTACACCGACACCTAGCTGATATCTCCCATCCCTTTCCAATGTTTCCAAAAATATTTTTCTAAATTCATAAGACGAGTAGACCCAAGTATCTACACCCAAAATTTTAGGATACTAAGTGGAGACCAGGAAACCACCAGAGTATTATCCAAATGATCTTTGAATTTAAAAATTAAATGTGTGTGTGTGTGTGTGTGTGTGTGTGTGTGTGTGTGTGTAGTAAAACTGTAAATATTGGAGAACTCTAATAAAATACTCAGGGTTTTCAATTCCTTCATCTGCTTTACAGAACTGATCTCAGTAACTCCAGAGAGGGAACTGGAGCAGGGAGGGATTGGTGCCTAATAGAAAGAACCTGACTGAGGAAGAACGAGGAAATGATTGACATGCCTGTGTGGGTGTCATGTGGGCTCATTTTAATTGATGCTTATGGAGAGCATGTGACAAGGAACTGTGGGTGAAGCCAGAGAAAACACAAAACCTGTGATTCTCCTGTGTGCCAAAGGAAATGGGCAAAATGAAATTGGCCTGAGAGTAAGGGAAGTGATTCTGGGGGTAACTGCCCTGCTTTAACTGACCTTGAGTAAAATATTCCTTAGATTTAGAAAATGGAAGTGAATTGGGCAGGGGAACGTTCGGGCCTGTCTTAGTTAAGCTTTCCATTGCTGTGGTAAAATGCTGATCAAAAGAAACTTGAGGAGGAAAGGTACATTTCATTTCGGGTCACCATCAAAGGGAGTCAGGCCAGGAACTCAAGGCAGGAACCTGGAGGCAGGAACTGAATGAGGGGCTGTGGAGGAATTGGAGGAATACTTGCTCCTCAAGGCTTGCTCAGCCTGGTTTCTTATAGCACCCAGGACCACCAGCCCAGGAGTGGCGCTGCCTAGAATGAGCTGGGCCCTCCCATATAAATAAAATTTTTAAAAATGTCCACAGGCTTGCTCATAAACAATCCAGTGGGGGCATTTTCTCAGTTGAGGTCCCCTCTTCCCAAATGGATCTAGCTTGTATCAAATTGACATAAAACTAACTAGCCAGCACAACTGAACCCTTATCAACTTGACACACAAATCTATTACTATGCAACTAGAACCTTTCCTTGCTCATTTGCCCCCCCAATGGTGTGTTAATATTAATATCACATTATAAAACCTTCCCACTGGGCATGGTGGCACACACCATTAATTCCAGCACTTGGGAGGCAGAGGCAGGTGGCTCTCCATGAGTTTGAGGCCAGTCTGGTCTACAAAGAGAGTTCCAAGACAGCCAAGGCTGTTGTTACACAGAGAAACTCTGTCTTGAACAACAACAAAACAAAACAAAAAGACTTACAAAACATACCAACTTGTAAAAATCCATCTTTAAAAACTCAAACACTTTAAAAGTTTAGTTTCTTTAAAACATTCAAAGTCTCTTTCAAAGTTTAAAGTTTCTCTAAAATATTTAAAATATCTGCAAAATTTTCTTACCCTCAGAGGGAAAAACCTGGACTTTATCACATTCAAATCAAAGCAAAACCAAAGACCCACAGTGAAAAGGTACAGTGCTTGAGGTCTGGGACCCACTCATGATCCTCTGAGGCTACTTCTCTGGAGTTACACATGTAACTCCAGGGTGTCTGGGCTACTTCTCTGGCTCTGCCCTCTGCAGTACACACAGCATGTCTCCCAGGCTCGGGCCAGCTCTATTCCATGGCTGTTGGGCCCAAGGGGAACACTGGAGATGCTGACAATATTTGATTTCTTGAGGGCCATAGTTGTGTTTGTTCCATGAAAACTGAGTTCATTGTGTAGCCAGCACAGATGGACATTTCTGAACATAAGTTGTTCTTACATTAAAAGTTAGGAAACAAACTGAGCATCGTGGTGTACACTCGTGACCCCTGCACGTGGAGAGTAGAGGCAGGAGGATAAAGAACTGAAGGTCAGCCACTGATACATGACTTGTTGAGGCTAGTCTATGCTGCATGAGACTCTGCATCAAAAAAGAAGAAAGGAAAGTTAAATAATGAACACAAACTGCTTTTGCACAGGACCAGAGCTCCATTTCTAGCACCCATGTTGGGTAGACTACAAACACCTATAATTCTGGGGAATCTAATGCCCTCTTCTGGCCATCAAGGGCATCTGCACTCACATGCACGTACCCACACAGACACATGTGCGTATGTGTAATAAAAATAAATCTTAAAGAAATAAATCTAGGAAGAATAATAGGTAAATAAATATTAGTAACAAGGGGCTGTTGAGGTGGCTAATAGGATAAGCGCTTGCTGCATGAGCCTGGTAACTCCATGTAAAGGCAGAGGGAGAGAACCAATTCTATAAAGCTGTCCTTCGACCTCGACATACATGCCATGGCCCTACCCACACACAGTAATAATAATAATAATAATAATAATAATAACAATAATAATAATAACACAAATTTAAAAGTTAACACTGAGCTAGATGTGTGATATGCACCTTTAATCCTAGCATTTAAGAAGCCGAAGCAGAAAGGTTATGAATTTGAGGCCAGCCTGGGCTACCTAGTGAGAACCTTTCTGAAATGTTTGTTTGTTTGCTTTTTAAAAAATAAATTGGTAATGGCTGTTGTAAAAAGATGCTTTCTCCAGGGTTCATTGAATCTGAAGACATCAGCATTGGCTATAAGAAATCAGACTTAAAGACTTAAAATACTTAATATTTCTGAAAATTAGATTTGTGGTTCCAATGTTGAAGAAATTCAGATGTCTTCAAGATGGGTTCAAACACAGATGGCAGGGCTTGCCCGGCAGATGTGGACCTGGTGATGTTGAACTGCTGTCCTACAGATCCCCCCACTTTTTTTTGAGACAGGAATTCTCTAGTAGTCCTAGCTGTCCTGAAACTCGCTATGCAGACCGGGATGATCTCATATTCAGAGATCCTCCTGCCTCTGCCTCCCCAGTGCTGGGATTACAAGCATGGACCACTATGCCCAGTTCTACAGAACCCTCTTAAGAATCATTACCCTGCAGAGGGATCAGAAGTTCAAGTTTACCCTCTGCTACATAGCGAATTTGAGGTCAGCCTGGGCTAGATGAGATCCTGTCTCAAAAAGCAGAAAGAGTGAGAAGAGAAAGAGAGAAGACACCGCCATAACCATCTAGCATCCCTGGTGGGGAGGACATTGCTGGTTCGTTCAAAGCATGTGCCTCATCCTGCAAGACTAGAACTGCCACCAGGTTTTGGTGACAGGAGTGTCCCCTGTTCAAGAAGCTGTCAATGACTGGATGTGGTGGTGCATGCCCTTAATTCCAGCACTTGGAGGCAGAGTCAGGACGATCTCTGTGAGTTTGAGGCCAGCCTGGTCTACATAGTGAGTTCCAGGACAGCTTGGGCCGCATTATAAGACTCTAATGCAAAACAAACAAAAAGAGGCTGGCAGAGCAGTGCTTGTGATTATCTGGGCTATGATCAGGGCAGGATTAATTTATTTTAGATGGTCTTATTTCTGCATGCTTTCCAAAAACTCTAGCTTGAGCTGCTACTCAAGGTTTGAGGATCCTTCATCTCCAAATCTGAAAATTTTTCAGGGTACCAGTGTGACAGTGCAAGTGGAAAACTCCACACCTGACCCCATGTCATCCATCTTGGGCAAAGAGGCACACTAAAAATTGTGTAGAATTACCTTCAGGCTGTGTGCATGAGGTGACTATGAGATAGACATGAATTTCAAATGTAGATATGGATCCCACCCCTCACTCTCCCCTTTTCACATATGCAGATATGCCCTGATTGGGGCATATCTGCATGCATATCTGTATGCAGATATGCCCCAATCAGAAATCTCGAACAGCTCTGGTAGCAAGCATTTCCAGTAAGAGATCTACACCTGCATTGGTATTGCAGGATACAAAAAGGACGTGGAGGCACACTTGTTTAAGGACAGGGCAATGCACAAATTTAAATGTATGGAATTGTATATTTGAGCACAAGTGTGTCTTTTTAGGAGTGAAAAGATAAACTTTTGTTGAGCAATTGCTTGGTGCAAGGCTCTAGCGGAGGCAGGCATGTTGGGGGGGGGGGGCAACAGGAAGGAAAAATCCAGACAATGTGGCCCGGTGTGGCCCATATTTGCCAGGACTCTTGGGAGTAAAAGATGTCAAGTCCCAGGACAAACATCCTTAAAGCTCATGCTTCTTCTATGTCTGTCTTAGGTAGGGTTTCTATTGCTGTGAAGAGACACCATGACCGTAGCAACTCTTATAAAGGGAAAACATTTAATTGGGGCTGGCTTAAAGTTTCAGAGGTTCAATCCATTATAGTCCATTATCATCATGGCAGGACATGGCAGCATGCAGGCAGACATGGTGCTGGAGAAGTAGCTGAGAGTCCTACATCTTGATCCAAAGGCAACAGGAAGTCAAATGAACTAGGCATAGCTTGAGCATAGGAGAACTCAAAGCCCACCTCCACGGTAACACACTTTCTTCAACAAGGCCACACCTACTTCCACAAAGCCACACCTACTTCCATAAGGCCACACCTACTTCCACAAGGCCACACCTACTTCCATAAGGCCACACCTCCTAATAGTGCCACTCCCTATGGGCTTATGGGGCCAATTACATTCAAACTACTACAATGTCTAAGGCAGAGTCCATCATCAGGAATAGCTGGATCCATGAACTATCAGGACTCTACTGCTCATGACATGCCTTTTCTCTTTCTCCCTTCCTTCCTTCTTTCCTCTCTCTCTCTCTCTCTCTCTCTCTCTCTCTCTCTCTTTCTTTCTTGTTTTGTTTTTTGAGACAAGGTTTCTCTGTGTAACAGCCCTGGCTGTCCTGGAACTTGCTTTGTAGCCCAGGCTGGCCTCGAACTCACAGAGATCCACCTGCCTCTGCCTCCTGAGTGCTGGGACTAAAGGCGTGTGCCACCACTGCCCTGCTGTGTCATGCCTTTTCTAAAGGGACACAATAGACAATGAAGGGACAGATGAGAAAGCTAACGTCAGGCTGCCGGGTCCCAGTTTTCAGCTGCCCGAGGACAGGGCTGAAGTGTTTCCAGACCTGCAATGGGGATGTGTATGACTTCGCATCCTCCCTTCCCTGGGTGAGTGTGGCGGGTGGAAGGCTTGGTTCTAAAAGCCTGCTTTCACGCGACCACTGTTCTAATCAGGGTTCACCATCCTGTCTTGTGCAGCACACTCCCAAGGTCTCTGGAACAGAGCCTGGTGTCTAAGCTGCAGAGTGAGGAGGTAGGAAAAAAAAATAGAGACTGAGCTCTTCAGAGAGAACAGAGATGTGCTCTGGGAGGTGGGAAGTCGGAGGTCAAGGACTTGCGCGTGGCAAGGGTCTTCCGGCTGTGTCATCCAATGATAGAAAGCAGAGGAACAAGAGAACATGACCTGGTCACCTCTCCCATCATCCCTCTCAACACCATTGCAATGAGCATTAAGTTGTCCGCACATGAACTTGGAGGAACACATTCAAACCATGGTAGAGACAAGGCAGAAATACTGACCTTGGAGGCGGCTCCTGGAAGTCCCGCAGATCAAATGAACAAGAGAAAGCCTTGACAGATGTATGATCTTTAAATAATTCACAGTGGCCTGAACACCAGTGGAATGTGACCCTGAGAAGGTCCTGGGAGCTGACCAATCAGACCAACAGACCCTCCCCCTCTAGTGGCTGGGGGAGGCAATGTGGGGGGAGAAGGCTGAGTTTCCCCCTTCCTGCTTAGCACTCATTGCATTTGTTGGGGTACCTCCCAGGGTCCTGACCTTTCTATGTTACTCCATCCTGTCCCAGGACACTCCACTCATCACCGGCTTTCATCTTCAAGTTGCCTTGGTCATGGTGTTTGATCACAGCAACAGAAAAGTGCCTGGCACACACCTCACACATGGCCCCCACCCTGCCTGGAGGTGTTCCACCCTGCAGAAGTTGGGCAGGGGGTTCTCTCACATTATAGGTGGCCTAAGAAGCTGTCCTTAGGTCATCTTGTTCAGACAATTGCACTTGGAAGAGGTGGCACAGTTTGGCTTGCCTACTGTCCAGACAGGTGAGGTTAACAAGCCACGACCATCTCGGCTGCTGGCTGTCTGATCCACTCACTGTTGTCTGATCCACTCATGGGGAATGCACCGGGCAGTCCATTGACATGGGAGACTGAGGTGCAGTCAGCTTCCATCTGCTGCAGCACTGAGTGGGCAGTAGGGGCAAGACCAGGTCTTCTCTCTCTATTCTCTCCCAGGGACCTTGGAAACAGAAATGGCTAAGCTTAGACTTTTGCATACTGATGATGCTTCTTCCAAAAGTAAGAGCTGAGAGTAGCCAGGCATGGTGATGTAAGCCTTTAAACCTAGCACTTGGGAGGCAGAGGCAGGCAGATCTCAGTGAGTTCGAGGCCAACCTAGTCTACAAAGTGAGCTCCAGGACAGCCAGGGCTGTTACACAGAGACACCCTGTCTCAAACCCCCACATACACACAAGAATGCACACACACACACACACACACACACACACACACACACACACACACGTTGAGAGTAATACCTTGTCTGGGCAGGATTTGCCTCCATGGCTAAATCCTGAGCTTCAGGAATGGCAGTTCTTTTTATGTCTGTTAAAAGATTATTAGGTACTTGTGGGGGATGAGTCGTCATGAATCACAATAAAGACTCATAATAGACCCACAGCATCTCTCAAGATGGTCTTGCCTATGTGGTCTCATCTCTGCCATTGTGTGGGAGTCTATGACTCACTGTGATGAGCTAGGCATTGGGTTATTAGATTGGATGCTCACAAGAAGTTGAACAGTGGGATGATCATGCTCCAAGTACATCTTGGAGATGAATTAGACTCTTTGAGGGTTGGAAATAGGATGGGACAGTTGGAAGCATCTAATAGTTACTCATTATTAGTAAGAGCAGATACTAGCCGATGCCTCTGTTATACTCTGCTCTATGGGTGCTGAGCCTTGTTAGGCTGAAATGCAATGTGGACACTGGACATATTATGGTGAAAGATCAGGATCCCTGTCCCCAGAATTGAGGTCAGAATCTCCATTTAGGAAAAAAAGGGGTAAAACCAGCTGATGTTAATGCCTAATGTATGCTAGGCATGTGCAAAATGATTTAGGCCTACTTGCCCTGCAGCAAACCACTTTATGTTATTTATTTATTTATTCTGAGATATGTTCTCCCTATCTAGTCCTAGATGGCCAGGAACTCACCATGTAGTCTGGGCTAGCCTTGAACACAGAGATTTGCCTGCATTTACCTCTGCCTTTGCCTCTGAATGCTAGAATTAAAGGCATGTGCTGTCAGCCTTTGACAAACCACACTGAGGTCACACCACAGTGGTGACTATTGCCCCAGGATCACATTGTTAACAAAGGACACAGCCAAAATTTGAACTCAGCTATGCAAGTCTCCAATGCCAGTGTTCTTGGCCAATTATAACATTCCCAGTAACAGGCTCCATGGCTGACTTGAATCCACGTGGACATCATGACGTGAATAAAGAACAACCAATAGAGAACAACTCAATACCCACTGGATGAGCCTGGTACTCAGAGTGTGCTACTAACCCTGTCACAAGATGGTGTTAATTGGATGCTGAATAGATGGCAAAGAGCATTGATGTAAGCCACAATGCTGAGGATGTTCCCAGACATAGAGGGACAGAGTAAAAGGGGGTGGGGGTGAAGGTGGGGTGAGGGGGTGGTTATCCTTCCCTCTTGTCTGAACTACTTTTTGGCTGCTTTCTGTATCAGAGTCCAAGGTTCAGTTTCAGTGGGAAATAGCTATTTTGGGCTTTCTTTTAAAGTCTCAAAACCAGTGCTTTCAAATGGTGCTTCTTCAGTCCCATAGGCAAAAACAGGTCTGCTAATGATGAGTCTCTTCTCCCGTGAATTGACGAGATCAAGAGTTGTGAAGGAATCATGCCACCACAAAATTCTACACTCTAGACTAGCTTTTGATATTGGGAGCGAGAAGGGAGTCTCCATACTGGCATCGCTAAGTCAGCTAAGACCCACAGAACTAAAGGGGAAATGGGCATTGGTTGGCGTTGGAAGAAACCGGAAAATAAAGCTACCTGTTCATACTTGTTAGCCTTTCAAGTTGGAAAAGAGAGAAACACGAGGTCATGAGCTTCCTTATGTTAGCAGAGTACCTATCCTAGCTTCAGGGGGCTCCCCATTTCTTGGGTATCTGTGCAGAAAGCTGTATCCAGCTGGCTTTGGAAGTGCCGCCCATTTGAGCCTGCCGCAACCAAGCAAACTGGCCCTAATGGGGAGATTTTGCATGGCAGTAGGTCGTCTTCCTTTTCGTCAACTCCTTCTTCTTCCGGCAGCCCGTCACTTTCTCCAAGTCACAGAAAGTTAAAATATACCCTCTGGCTTCCATCCATAACTGGTTAGTTTCTTCCCCTGCATCACATTCCTTCTCAGATTTCTCTCCCTTCCCTGCTGATAGCATACCTCATTCTGATTTGAAAGAACTCTTCTGTTAGAACTGGTCGTGTTTTGATAAACCCATGTGCCATGGGGATAGGTCTGGTCCACAATGGCCTCCCAACAGGCTATTTTTCTAGAGTTCTAACATATATTTGTTGGCTGTACTAAGCATGGATTTCCCTGTTATAGATTGTGATTAGCCACTGGCATTGAGTCTGTTGAAGGTAACAGAGTAGAATGGACAGAGAGTAATTTGGGGGAGAATTTGACTTGGTTTTAGGTCCAAATTTTCTTTAGGCCCTGAGCAATATACCTTCAGACTTTTAATTTCCTCCTCATGCAGTAAGACCAGGGCAGTGGTATGCACCCCAGCTGTGGGTTGCTTGCTTGCCCTATGGTAAGAATAAACAGCAGAGCAGTGTCTAGGGGCCAGTGCTGAGTAGGCCCTCCAAAATGCTGGCTTGCACACTTCCAGCTCACTGAGCCTGAAAACACAGGATAATTAGTACACTACTTGTGTGGCTTGAAAAGGGACAGAAAATAAAAATGCTGCTTTTGTGGGGGGGGGGGTGTTAAAAACAGGATTTCTCTGTGTAACAGCCCTGGTTGTCCTGGAACTCTCTTTGTAGACCAGGCTGGCCTTGAACTCACAGAGATCTGCCTGCCTCTGCCTCCCAATGCTGGTATTAAAGGCCTGCGCCACCACACCAGGCTGAATAATGCGATTTTAATGATGAACTGCAGTGGTCTGAATGAGAATGGCCCCCATGTCTCAATATTTGAATGTCACCAGTTAGTGGAACTGTTTGGATTAGAAGGATTAGAAGGTAGCCTTGATGAAGTAGGTGTGTCATTGGGGGTATTCTTTGAAGTTTCTAAAGCCCATGCCAGGCCCAGTTCCTCTCTCTCTCTCTCTCTCTCTCTCTCTCTCTCTCTCTCTCTCTCTCTGCCTGCTGCCTGTGGATCAGGATGTAAACCTCTTAGCTACTGCTCCAGCACCGTGCCTGTCTGCTTCCTGCCATGATGATCATGAACTAATCCTCTGAAACTGTAAGCCAGCCCCCAATTAAATGCTTTCTTTTATAAGAGCTGCCTTGGTCATGGTGTCTCTTCACAGCAATAGAACAGTAGCTAAGACATTGGCCAAAACAGAAAGTTCACCACAGGATAAAATAATAAATAGACTGTCTTAAGTCAAGCACTATGGGGGGTGGAAGTAGAAGGATCAGAAGTTCAAGGCCATCCTTGGCTATCTAAGGAGTTCAAGTCCAGTTTAGGATACATGAGACCAGTTGTGTGGCTGAGTAGTCAAAGAAGGGAGGGAAGGAAGAAAGGAAGAAAATAGAATGTCTTCATTGGTGATATATGACAAAAGGCAGAATTATTCAGTCAGGAAAACATGGTTAGGGGGCAGATCATGACAGTTCTGAGAGCACATCTGAACTCTTTCAGTGCCTTGGAGATGGCTGTTATTCATCAGTGGGAACATGTTCTCAGAACTCACTCTGATAGCTCCTGGTGGAATCCCAGTATGTGGAGTGGAGGCAGAATGATCAGGAGTTCAAGATGAGAGCTAAGCAAACGGCTCAGCCGCTAGAGGCTCTTGCCAACATGTCTGGAGATGCTAGTCCCGTCCCTGGAACCCACATGGTGGAAGGAAAGAACCAGCTCCCCAAAGCTGTTCTTTGACTTCTGTGTGCAAGTTGTAGCATGTGCATGTA
Source organism: Peromyscus attwateri (assembly GCA_902168425.1). NCBI lineage: Eukaryota > Metazoa > Chordata > Mammalia > Rodentia > Cricetidae > Peromyscus > Peromyscus attwateri. The sequence goes on along the minus strand of CABHPP010001203.1, from coordinate 25,731 downwards.
CCAGAAAATGCAGCAAATGCTTAGGACTTTGGCCAACAAAAGACTTTCTTGGGAGGAGCGTTTTTTAATTGACAGTTTTTTGTTTTGTTTTTTGGTTTTTTTTTTTTTTTTTTTGGTTTTTTTGGAGACGGGGTTTATCTGTGTAGCTTTGCGCCTTTCCTGGAACTCGCTCTGTAGACCAGGCTGGCCTTGAACTCACAGAGCTCCGCCTGGCTCTGCCTCCCGAGTGCTGGGATTAAAGGTGTGCGCCACCACTGCCCGGCTTTAATTGACAGTGTTGATTTCTTAGAACTAGATGCTAATAATAATAAAAAAAAAAGCAGTCCAACTTTTAACCAGTTTTATTTTTGTTTCTATATTCCATATAGACTAGGGCCCTGTGTGTGCTTGCTGGCATGGTGGTCTGACCCCATCACCAGCTATAGGAGGCTCTGAGATTTCCCACCCAAGAGCCGTTTCTACTTTCTTTAACAGAATTGAAGACCTTTGTTTGTTCTAAACATTCACGTGTTCAAGGAAACCAAGCCTCTGCCTCCTGTGAGTAAACAAATTTTAAGGCAGCCATGATGGGCTGTTTCTCCTTTGACAGTGATTGATTGGGGGTGAGCATGTGACTGAATTCTGGCCACTAAGGAGTGAGCATACCAGTGTGGTAGCATATGCTTGTCATCCAGGCACTAAGAAAGTGGAGGCCAGCAAATAGTTCCAGGCCAGCCGGGGCTACATTGTAAGAGCCTGTCTCAAAAGGACAAGAACTGAAATCTACCACAGTGATGGAGTGCTTGTCTGGTGTGCAAGACCCTGAGTTCAGTTCTATCCCCTGAAAAACAAACATGAAGATAAATCTTCTGGGGTAGGAATGGGAGAGCACCGGGAAAGATTTCCCTCTGGACCATATGCAAATCAAACCACCACCACCACCACCACCACCAACAACAACAACCACACACACACACACACACACACACACACACTCAGTCCTTCCTTAGATTCTGCACAGCTGGACAAAGAAGTGATACTGGACCAAAAGAACAACCTTTCAATGATAGCCCCTCCCTACCCAAAGAGGGCCAATGAATAACAGTAGAGTTAAGTGAGAAGTCGCTGACCCTGGCAGGGGTTTTTGGCTTTTTGTTTTGTTTGTTTGCTTTGTTTTGTTTTGTTTTTGGTCTTAGTCCTGGTTTCTTAGGTGGTGGTTCACACCTGTAATTCCAGCACACAGGAGCAGGAAGCAGGAAGATCACCACAAGCTTGAAGACCAACCTGGTCGACATAGCTAGCCAGAACTGTGCGGTGAGACCTTGTCCAAAACAAACAACAAACAAACAAACAACTAGAACAAAAGAAAAGAAACCCTGCTTCAAAGCAATCCGTGGAGGGAGGAGAGAAGAATAAAATTCGGGGTGCTCCAGAGACAGCTGCAGGTGAGAGAGAGAAAGCAAGGGCCAGTCAGGGAGTCGGAGGAGACCCAAACATCTGCCCTTCCGTAGGCCAGAGAGCCCAGCCCTCCTTGTCCTGGGTTTGTTCCTCTTTCTCCAGAAGGCTGCTGACATCTCCTTTCTTCCAGTCCTTCCCTGTCACCCTTGCCATTGTCGGTCACAGCTAGTCCCCAGGGTTGAGTATAAACCTCACCAGCCCCTTCAGTCAGCAGGTGTAAAGAGGAATTACTGCTGCGCCCTGCTCTGCTGGGCCGGGTGGAATTACCCCAAAGCCATGTTTATCATGCCGTTGAACCTTGTGCCCATGTTTAATGTGCTATCTACTCTGACCCCAGGTGTCTCTCTGCTTCGCTGCTCTCCCCGAAGCCATCCTACAGTCTGCGGCTTGGAGGGTCATCCCTGACAAGTGTATTACTGGTGTTTATCCATATTAAATCTTGGACCGGTTGACGGCCTTTTACCCGTTTTTTCTAAAACTCACTTTGGTTCCCCGGCAGCCTTGCCTGCTTTCCAGTTTGTCTTTTTCCTCCTCAGTCAGGAATCTCTTGTGGCCTGGAGTTTCCGGTTGCTTAGGAAGAATAAAGACGCTGTGGATAGCCCTGCTACAAAGCTGGAGCCTGCATCTGGAGTGGCTACTGACCCATTCATAACTGCGTCATTCCGAGCAGTCGGGGAGCTCACCGAGGGGATCGGTTTAATTACATCATACATCTGGGAAGGCAGCGGTGGGCCCGAGTTCGCGCCTGGGAGAGCTCAGCTGAAAGCTACCGCCTTTATCGCGTCTTGCATAGGTGTGTTACGTTACACTTCACGAAACCTTTGCATTTGATTTTTTTTTTTCCCCTAAAGCCCGGAAGCTGTCACTTTATATCACTCTCTATAAAACATTCAGGTGAGAGCAAAAGTAAAACGCATTTTGTTTAACTGCATCATTAGGAAATCAAAACATGTTAGATGATCCCCAGTTGATCGTGGGGATTTTGTTGGTTTGTGTTTCCATTGTGTCTCGTTGATTTGTTTAGATTTGTTTTGGCTCAGAATTCACAATCCTCTTGCCTCAGTTGCCCCCCTGCTGGGACTGTAAGCACATGCTACCATACCCAGCTCCAAGTCTCCAATTTTGATTTTTTTTGTTTTTCCTCTTGGTATGTAGCCCTACCTGGCCTTGAGCTCACTATCCCGGTTTTGAATCTGGTGCCAATGCTGAGACAGACTCTTGAGACGTGATTCTTTGTTCCCACTTAATAATAACACCTACGTGTTAGAATTAATTTCCCCTAAGTTTCATGTATTTTATGTTTTCCCTAAAATAGTTGAGGCTAGAAATAAAAATGGGGGAGGAGAGCATGTGTGTGAAGTAACTCAGTGGGTAAAGACACCTGCTGTCCTGTGACTTGAGTTCAATTCCTGGGTCTCACACAGCAAAAGACAAAAACTGACTCCTGCCTAACCCTGACTTGTCCACTGACCTCCACACATCCCCCATGGTGCGCGCGCGCGCGCGCGCGCGCGCGCACACACACACACACACACACACACGTAGTTAAAAAAGAAATGTAAATGCCTGTCTAATCTGTAAGTTTGAAAGCCAATTTCCTTTCTTTCTTTCTTTCTTTCTTTCTTTCTTTCTTTATCTTTTTTTTTGTGGCCAGAGGGTTTTGACAGTGGGACATTTGTAGTTAAACTATCATTGGTTGAGAAGTTTTTTCTTTACCAATAAGACTCGAGATGAATTGCTTATACTATCATTTCAAGTCAAGGATGTTTTATGCTTAAATTGATGCCAGAGTCACAAGAAATTGGATGATAAATTAATATGTGACACAGACAAAAATAAGGTCAAGTTTCTTTGTTATAAGAAAAAACCCACAATGCACTGTAATGGAAAATACTTAATTAGATCATTCATCCAGTCAATAGCTCGTTGTCCAGTGCCTCTTAGCTTAGGTACTGTCAAGGCAGGGTTTTCTTTCTTGTTCTTTTCTTCCCTCTCACTCCTCTTTCTCTTCTCTCTTTGTGTCCACCAACATTTCTTTTCCTCCCCCAAAACTTCGTCAACAAAGCTGTCACAGCCGTGATGCCCCCTGATTCTCCTGATGATAGGGAGAAAGGAAGGCCTTTGTTTCCCAGTGTCCTGGTCCTTCCTTCTCCCTGCTGGCTTTGGTTGTCTTCTGCACAGGACCTAGAGGAAGAACCAATCTGTGTGAAGGCTAAGCAGGAAGCTTTCATATACTATTCAGCTGTGTTGGGGAGCATGGAATCTTTGGGATGTGTGGTGAGGGAGCAGGTAACAGAGTTTTGAAACATCTAGACATTCTCCCGAGACCCCTGGTATGGATTTCAGATAGTGGCGTGAGGCAAGGACCCTCGCATTTATCCACTCAAGATTCCCCTTCGTGGTTCCTGGTGTCATGGTGGCAGTGTTAATAGAACACAGGCTTTCTAGCCCCAATAATGACCTATTAGAGCTTCAGGAAAAGCCATCATATTTCTGTAGCATTTATCTGTCAGCAGGAGACTATTACAGAGCACAAACTCACATTGTATTAGTGTTATCAGTTCCTTATGATCCTTGGCACAAGTGCCAGCCAATGGGCTGGCAGTCTGCTGGCCCCCACTGGGAGATATAACTCAGTACCCAGATTCAAGCATGTGAGAAGGCAGCAGATCTGCAGCGGTGTGTGGCTTGGGACGTTCCCCTGGCCTGGAGCCCATGACACACTGTCCTCAGAGATGCTCAGGTTAAGGTCACTGACTTGGTCGAGCCTGCCTTAGTCACTGTGGACTGTCAATGGATGCCATTCCAGGACTCATCTTCCCTAGTCCTCACTGTGAGCTGGAGCAGAATCAGGGTTGGCTTATGATCCAAACAACTCCATGGAGTCAGCTTCCTCTTCCTGGTCTGGTGGTAAGAAATGTATCTATACATTGGGTGTTTCCCCCATGGTCCATGGTCTTGTTCTCACCCACACCCTTGACTTCAGGAGCTGTGGGAATGGATGAAGGACAGAGACGGCATAACCAAACTATGAGCTCTCATATCCGCTGGACTTAGTGACCAGAGGGTAGACTCTCTAAAACTGCCTGGTGGGTCCTATTTAGTGATGAGGCCAGGGGTCAAGTCCTCTTGGGGGACCACCAGTTCGGTTGAGTTTCATGGCTTGAGAGATACAAACAGCTTCCTCTTGTGGTTGGTCCTAGAGCATGTAGAAGGAGGAACTTATGGAACTCGAGAGGCATTTCTTAACTGTCACCTTATTTGAGGGGAAAGAAAAAATAACACTGGTGTGAGGAGTTTGTCCCAAGGGAGGGAGGATAAAATCAAGACCGGGTTCTGAAGGAGCAAAGGTTTAATGTGCACCAAACCACAGACAAGGATTGCCGGGCTGCTGCAAGGTGCTTCAAGGATGGCAGAAGACCCCAGTGCAGACGTTATGACGACATTAAGGACCGAGGCCAGCTATGATGGAACCTAGCAGAGGGTGGCTCGGTGTGGATGGCCTGATTTGTACTTTTTGTCCCAAGGGAAGCATGGGTCTTTGGAGCAGAGTAGACCATGTTGAATGACCATGGTTGTAGATAACCTGTCACCAGATCATGGCTTAGGGCATGGCTTAGGTCATGAAATTGGCCCCCACCAACTAGCAATTCCTTTTGCCCTCCCAGGAGTCCATCAGGCAGTAAGAGGTAGACACAGATGTCCACATCCCCAGTGGACCTATGTGTGGAGTACATCCAGAGGCTCATGCTACTGATCCCCCACAGCCTCTGAAAGAACTTGCATTCAGGGAAGAAGGAGGCAGGGCAAGGAGAGAGGCTTGCCTGCAAACATTAAGGAGTGGTTCGAGCAGAAATTCAGACCTCGGCTGACATGCTTTGCCAGTCTTGGTTGTGTGACCCGGGGAAGGACATTTCAGCACACATAGAAATGTATGAATCTCTCCATTTATCAAACCTGATGAGAGCTCTAAATGCAGGTGCCACTTCTCAGCTCAGGATGGGGCTACATCCCCAGAAACCTATCATGAGTTGAAATGATTGTAGGTTGGAAAGGCATTGACTGTACCCAGCCTAGTGAACTTCGTAGCCTGCCTACACAGCACACTGTGGCTGGCGCTCCTGTGATTCGGGGCTGAGTGAAGGCTGTAGCTGTTGCGGCCTGGCACATCAAGGCAGTATGGCACACATCTATAACCGAGGAAAAGGATTTTTAAAGGTGTTTTGCTGTGTGATCTATGTCCATCAGCTGCTCTGCACCAGGTACTGCTGGGTACCGGATGCTGGGATTCTCCGGTGAATAGCACAGACACCAGTCACTCCTCTTATGGGACTTCCAATCTAGTGAGGAGGGGCAGTACCTCACACCAGTATACATGTGACTGCTAACTGTGTTAAGCAACTTGAAACAGTGTGAATGGCTGAAGATTCAGGTGCTGTCTGGGAGGGAGAGAGGGGTCTTCTAGATGGCAGCTACAGTGACTGGGCTGTGGAGGGGGTACAGAGGGACCCATAGAATCCTGTCATGTGAAGATGTCCCTATAGGCCAAAGATCAGGCTTCATTCCTCATTGTAACAAGAGTCATTAATTGTGTATTTTCAAACCACTGACAAGCCTGTGTGCTTGGAGAATGGACTGGACAGAGAAAGAATTCAGAGAAGCCGGGCACTGAGGACTGAGGCCCGCACAAGAGATGGGGTCATATAGAAACCAAGGTCAAGGTCTCCGGATCTCTTTGTCTCTAATAAAAATACCTATTTTTTTTTAAAAGCATGCAAGTATGCTAGGGGTCTGCTGATAGAGCAACATCCCTATCCATTTCTTGATATCACCCTATGCTTTCCTCCACCTACTCACATGTGAACCACATCAGTTGCCCTTCCCAGCCCTGACTAGTGCATTTAATCCAAGCCAAATACCGCCCTTGAAGCCAGTGTCTATTCCCCAGACCCCTCCAGAGTGGCTGACACCTCCTTCGGCTTCCCCCACCTCCCTCCCTGCTTTATCCTAAAAACACAGCACTGCTTACAGCAACACTCCACTTACACATTATTTTGGTAATAAAACTATGTCTCTCCCCCCCCCCATCACCGTTCATTGTCTTTTGTAGAATATGAGAGAATAAGGTGATAGTCTCTCCTGAGGGCATTTTCTCCCCCGTTTAAATAATTCTGTATCCACACCAGCACACATACTCATTTGAGTCATCAAATTGATTATTATCCCTGTGGCAGGCACATCCCCAAAGACAAAAAGCCCCACAAGAAGAGTTGGGACTTGACTTATGGCTTATTTTGGTACAGTGGCAGCCCATAATATTCTGGTTCACGGAGGAAGAGGGAGACGGGGATGCAGGTGTGTTGATAGCTGGGAATTCAGGTGTGCGGTTCGAAAGCGTCAACTTGTGCCCCAGAGAAGCTGTGACAAGTAAGTTGGAGGTTTAAAAAGCACAGTTGTGTTTTCCCAAGCAGACAGAGATTTACGCCCAGGGCCTGTGTCCTGGGGACACTATTGAGATTTGCCAATGGGCAAAGCCTGACTTTGTAGTCTAGAGGCATTTTGTGGATACACACCCTGCATCTAGCCGTTTGCCAGTGGTTCAGAGCAGACCCAGGTGATAGGAGCAGGGAAGGGGATCTGTCTCCTCTGGCTGGCCACACCTCACCTGCTGGCCTGACTCTGCGCGTTTGCACACCTAAACACGAATTTCTAAGCCCCCGGGCCACTGCTCCACTGTGGTTGGTGATGGTGCGGAATGTGACTAGTTTTTAATTTGGAGAACAAACCCTTTCTGAGGGGCTGAGAAGGGGGTTGCCAAGCCTGCTGGTCCCTAGAGCTGTGTACCGGGTGGGTGGGGGCGCGTATGTTAGCACCCCCCCCCCCACACTCCCACCCCGCAGTGGGACTCTCCCCCCCCCCCCCCCCGCCGCTTTTCAGCTGCACGAGCAAGAATGCAAGCTTTAGGACTCTAAAAATCCAGCCTTCCTACTCCACAGGAGATGGAGACCTTGCTTGTCCGCGGGAGTGTCCTATTCCATTGAAGTCTCTGGGGCTGGCCCCCCTCCCCCCACCCCAGCTCGATCCTGTCACTTTAAGTCCAGCCCCTGAGAGATAGCCAATAGGAGCCAAATCATACATCAGTCTCTCAGCCTTAAAGCTACAGTAGGGTTAGTGGGCTCCAAGTGTCGGGCGCCCCAGCCTCCTCCTCCACGGCTTCGGCTTCGCGTCCCCTCTGCCCGTTCGCTGAGCGCGCGGATGAGTGGGAGCGCGGGGCTGCGCGCGGCTCTCTGCCTCCGGCTCCCCCGCCGCGGCCGCGTCCCCCCACTCCTCCTTCTCGCGCTCACCGTGCCCTGCCGGGACTCGCACCTCGCCGGTGCCCTTCACTCGTCTTCCTCGTGATTTCCCCCGCTGCCGGTCTCTTCCAACTGGGAATGCTAAAACAGGACTGATGGACGTGTCCGAACTCTGCATCCCGGACCCCCTCGGCTACCACAACCAGTAGGTGCCTTACTTTCCTGTCTGTCTGTCTGTCTGTCTGTCCGTCCGTCCGTCCGTCCGTCCTTCTGCCCATCCAAGTGTCTCTGTCCTGGATGTCGCAGTTCCTCTTCTACACATTCCTGAAGTGGCACGGACTTGGGGGTGGGAGGGCACTCGGGGACTTAGTAGAGGAGAAGCCACACACTTGCTGGGTTTCTCTCTCGGGCTTAAACCCTCCTCTTAACTTTTCCCGCATCCTCTTTCACGAGCCCTCACTTTTAGACAACAGTGGCGCTTTCTCATTCACTCTGAATTTGCTCCACGGTGACAAAATATCCATTTCCGTGAGGGGAAGGCGGAAGCCCAGAACAGGTGCGGGAACGTGGCTGCAAGGGTGTTCTGTCCCGTCCTAGGAACCCTCCCCGCGGCTGTTTTGATTTCCATCCTGGGTACCCAAAATGATTTTAGCCAGGGGCAGAACACCAAGCATGCTGGGTCCAGTCGGGAACTGCAGGCGGCCTGTGTCGCGCGGGCACCGGGGTCCCAGCGGGACACGCTCGGTGTGCGGGTCCCAGGAGCCCCTGGGGTTCGGCGGGGCCCGGAGCGCTGCGCTCCGCACGCCCTGCTTGGGGGAGCCCGTGTCCCGCCGGGAGCCCGGGTGGCCCCCTCGGCGCTGAGGTGGAGGTGAAGTCAGTTGGAGGTTCTGGGCGGCGTGTCCGGCGCTATTTCCCCCCGCCGCGGGCTGAGTAGCGCCAGAACGTGGGTGATGCGAGCGACGTGGGTGGCTGTGGCTGCGGCGGCTGGACGCGACTCTTGGTAGCTCCGGGGTCTTGGGACAGTTTTCCGAGCATCCTGGGTGGGAAGGGAAGAACGGACCCTAAACCGTGAGTGGCTGCCCCGCTGGTCCTGCCCAGGCTATCTCGGTTCAACCAAGGCCACCCGCGCTCTCCAAGGTGGCCGTGCCGCCTGCGCAAGCACCTGCTAGGGTCTCCCCTCTGGCGCTCCGTGTCCCACCGCGCTTGGATGGGACCCGGAGTGTTCGGACCCGTTGTGCGGGCCTGAAAATGGTCCTCCGCAGGCTTAATAATGGAGACAAAACGAATTAAATGAAAACTCTAGCTTCTCGCGGGCAGCTTTCCTAAGTAACTTTGTGTTTTTCCCCCACCCCATCCCCCTTTTTCTTCTGAAAGAAACTTACCGAGTCAGGTTTTCTTTCCTACCACGGTCCTTTCCTTTACACACCACTGATCCTTTCCCTGCACCATCCCGCCAGAGAACTGGGGAGACAGTTCTAAGATAAAGGCTGTGGACCACGTCTGGTTCGGTGAAGTTTCGAACCCTCCACCTCACCTCGGAGACCACTCTACTTGCGGCGGGCGGGCACGAGGAAGCAACTTCGCAGCACCGCCGCCGTGTTGATAGCCAGGCTGTCCCGGGCACCCCCACACTGACCATGTCGCTCCTAGTTTTAGGATTTTCCCCAGGGCAAAGAGTCCTTGATTAGATACCTGCAGAATTTAAACTGGGGGTTAGAAGGAGATGTTGAGCTGGGAGAGGAAAGCGGATCCTTAATTATAATGGATTCTGATTTCCATCAGCTTGAAAAGTGGCTTTTCATTCTCTTTCAAGGTTATGCTGCTCACAGCTCCTGGGGCTGCCGGGTGGGAGTGGAGGGTCTTGGCTTTCAGGCTCCTCCCCAAGGGATTATGAGAGCCGGGAGAACCCCGGGGAAAGAATAGGTTGAGGGTATGGACGGACAGTGTGATGCTTGTTGGGCATTTCCTCACATAAAATTACCAAGTACGACAAATATTGGATATTTAAATTATTTAGGCTCCTTTTCTCCGGAGGTCAAGTCATCATGAATCAATATGAAAATGTGTGTGCACGTATGTGGAGGGGCCCGAATGTATGCTTTGGTAGTGTTGACCAAGTGAGCCGGCACAGCTCCAGGGCGAAGAGCTGGGCTCTTCCCAGAACCCGCAGAGAGCTTGATTTCAGTTTGGGGAGAAATGTGGACTAAGAGGAATGTCAGGGAGACAACAAACAGGACGATGGAGCCAAGGTCTTGGAGGTCTGAGGAAGGTGTGAATCGGAAATCATTTATAAACTAAACCAGGCAGTGGTGCGGATTCTCTCCCTTTTCTGGCTCTTTTCTTTCTTTCTTTCTTTTTTCTTTTTCAAAATAGTAATAGTAATAACAATAGCTTCTCCATCCATGAGCCATACCAAAAGTCAAAGTATGCCTGCTGTTACTGAGGACTCAAACAATCGTGAAATGCTGTCTTTTTTTTTTTCCCCCTTTTTTTTTAAACCCGAGGACCTTCCAGGCAGCAGCCCCAAGCTATAACCAGCAGTTCACACACAGGTGTATGCAGAAGCTGGGGTTCACATTTGCACAAGGATGAGCCTGGCAAGGACCGAGGGTGGTGTTTGGAGGAGGCAGATAGCTTTGGGGCCACCTCTAGCCAAGTAACAAACCAGGAGGCTGCACACATTGGTGTGTTGGAAGAATGGCGGCCTGAGTGCATTTACCACAGGCTGGTGTTTCTCAGAGAACCTGAGGTGGAGTGGAGGGAGGGGGGGGGTCATGTGCTCTCTACATATGGTCTTTACCCCCACGTGGTAATTGGCATTCCCAGACTTGAGAAAGCCCAAAGCCCAAGGACACACACACACACACACACACACACACACACACACACACACACGGCGTGTGAGTTCAGAGAGGGGGAAGCCTGAAGCTCTCCTTCTGCCTCCTAACACACAGAAGGCATGTGTCACCCTCTCTCTGTCATCCTCACTGTCCCAGGTAAGAAATGAACACACACACACACACACACACACACACACACACACACGCACCTGCCTACCCTTCTGCCCTTCTTTTTCATTCTCCCATAGTCCATCCTGGAGGTGACTCCCTCACCCTTCCTAATCAGTGTTTTATGTACATGGAATGACCTGCCGGAGCCAGGGTGAATGTACTCTTCCCCAGTGCCTGTGTGTGAATGAGTCAATGTCGCACTCGCTGGGGACCCCGAGGCACAAAACCCAATTGTGTGTCTGGGGTGGGGGGGGTTGCCACCTTCCAAGGAGGAAGGAGGACCACTATGTTGATGTGAAAGAAACAATGAACAAACTGTCCCGAAGGTAAAATATGTGGGTTCACACGTAGGAAAAAATGCCACATGGTAATTCAAAATCAGTGACCTGGAGAAAAACAAAGGGAGGAATTAATTTTTAATGGTACATTCAAAAATAAATCAGAGTGAAGGCATTAGTTGTGGTTTTCCAGGGGAGGGGCCCCAGAAAATAAGCCTTTATCTGTCAGCCACTCCCCTGAAGGTGTAGCTAGGTGGTAGAGGATGATAGGACAGCTAGACAGAGTTGTTCGGCCCCGGGGCAATAGTTAGAAAAAACATTAGGTCGGTGTCACAGGGCCCAGTGAGGGCGAAGGCCCTTCCTGGTCCGTGACAGCCCTGTATCCTTGGAAATTTCCTCTTGGAGCTGATTATTTTACTGATTCCTTTTCTTCAGAAACAATCCTCTGTTTTGCCAATAAACTACAGTATATGAAAAGACATTTTTTTTTTTCTTTTATAAGAGCATACACAAGAGAAACAACTTGATCCCCCAAACAGGAACATTTTCATTCTATTGACTGGGAGTAATCAATAAATATCCCATTTAGTCCAAGAGAAAAGGGACAGAGGGGACTTTGGGGGAAAAGCAGTGTGTGTGGGAGGGGTAGACGCTGTGATGGCGACTTGATGTCACACTCGGCTCTCTCAGAGTGCCCTCATACCTTTGTACTTCATTCTTCCTCCTGTAACTGGACATTTTGTCAAATGGTTTTTGAAGAGAGCTGCAAGTCATTGAAAAGTTTCTCTCCTTCCTTGGTCTTCCGCAAAATGCCTTGCTTCTTTGGAGTAGAGGTCTCTATGATTTCCAGGCTATGGTAGTGCCCAAGGATGTGGTTGGGGGAAGCCTAGGGAGCAGGCAGGCTGCAGGAGGAGGGCGGGCGTTTGACAGACCAGAGGCAGGGTGCTATTGACCTGGCCCCCTAGAACTCGACTGTAGAACTTGTCATCTCAAGATGATTAAGCCATGGTCCGAATTTAAAGGAAAGAATGGTAGATAGTTAGGCCATGGTTTACCTTTTCAAATAAAGCGCGAGCCATACCCTGAATGCCCTAATCCTGATGCCCTCCCTCACCTGCTAGCTCTCATCAGGTCTACCCGCCGGCCTCTGGGAATGTCTGTCTTGGATTCTGGTGACTCTTGACTCAATGTCACTGCAATGTTCCAGCTTGGCTGGAATGCTCAGCTTCTAGTGTCCTTCTCAGTCTCTGTAGTCCCTCAGAATCACACGGGGCGCGGGGGGCTTGGGGGTGGGCATGGGTTGGCTGTGAGTGCAGGGTCTGCAGACTGCTCCTGGAAAGCTGGGAGTTAAGGATGGGCTGGAGCCAAATCCGTCCGCCAGTTGGGAAGCGTCCTGAACATTCTGCTTGTGTGCCCTTGAGATTCCCTGCTGCTTCTCGGGCTGAAGAAAAAAAATTTTTTTATACATCTGTGACCCCTGACAGAGCCGCCTTCATGTGTGCCGAATTTGCCGTCTCTGTCCCAACATACTCATCCATCTCTGTGGAATGATTGCTTGCGAAGAGGACCATTCCTTAGAGGTGGGGCCCACAGGCTTCAGCTGGCCCTAGTGTCTCCTGGTGGAACCAGAGTGGCCTGGGGCCGGGTTACATCTGGTTGTCCCATTGGCCCAATGTGGTCTGGTCCCTGTGTAGGGAGGTTGTGGTGCTTATAATTGCAAATGTAATTAGCAGACCAGCCATGAGGGACTGGGATGCTCAACTTCTTTGCACATCTCAGTGACCTCTGTGATAAGCTGGCCCGGCAGGTTAACCCTCGAAGGACCAGCCTGTCTCTTGCCACCAGTGAGGCCCACTGATCTTTCACTGACAACGCAGAGCTGTGCTAGGACCAGACCCCTTCCTCTGGAGAGGCTCGCAAGGCAATGAATAGGCAAGGTTGGTACTTGGAGATTTTCCTTCCTGAGAACGCTGGGTTAGTGACCCTCAGTTCTTGTCTGCTGGGGCATTTCCTTCCCCATCTCCTGGCCACACTGAGACAGTGTGATGGGAACCTTTGACTGCAGACTGGTTGGTCCCGTGGCTCTGGGAGTCACGAAGGGGGAATTAAAGCTCTAAAAAGAGCTCATGATGACTTCCGCCCAAAGCATTGGGGGCTCAGGGGCAGGGGCTTGTGCTCACCCATCTCATCAGCCTCTTCTGCTGCCAGCTTGCATGAAGTGAGTGCTTCCCTGGAGTCTGAGCTCTGAGTGAGTGTGTGCTCTGCAAGGCAGCCCAGCTTCTGGCTGTCCTGCTTGGAGATTTGTGGAGAGCCTGTCGTTGAGAGCAGAGACCCCAGTTCATCATCCAAAAATAGACACCAAACAAGATACAAGTGTGGACACATGGAGAGACCTGGGCTTTTTTTCTCCCTCCTGTGAGTGCCTCTCTGTTTTTGCCTTTCTGCCTCGGTCAGGATTAAAATCAGAGAGGATCTTGAGGGGATTTTAATTTATAAGTACTGGGGTAAAGAAGCATCAGGCCTTTTTGTGATACCATCAGGAGCTACATCCAGCCCTGGGTCATTCTTCACTGGGGAGTCTATGTGTACTGGTGTGTGCAAGCCTGCACCGTGGCCCAACCCCCCCCCTACCCCCGCCCCTAAAATGAGTGACAGTGTAGAAAAGGCTGCCTGCCTGCCTGTCTCTTCCCTGAGCTGAGATCAGGCCTGGCGACATTCCAGTAGAAACTCTCACCTTGAAGTTGATCCAGAGTAGTGGAGGGATCACAGAGGGACCCACTGGCTGGTGATCTTGTGGCCCAAAGGACTTTAGTTTTTCTCAAAGGCCTCTTTTCCTTTTCTCAGCCTGGGCTGGACTGGGGCAGACCCAGGGAGAGAGAGTGAAGGCAGGCCTCCTCCTCTAACAGATGGCCACATTTGGAGGAACACTTGAGTACTTGGGCCATGCTGCTCCAGGCTTCCCATGTCCTCTGCTGTCCCTGGACAGCCACATCATCAAGCTGGAGTTTAAAGGGTCAGATGGTTTCTTAAGTCGAGGAAAATTAAGTATGGTTTATCTGCCCTTTCTATATGGGATCTGATAAGGTGTGTGTGTCGGGGCTGGGGCGGAGTGGGGGGGTTGTCAGCTGAATATCTTAAAATTAAGATCATGCCAATGTGAATTAAAATTAGTTAAATCTAAAGTTTTTCTGAAGGTGAATATATGTGTGTGTGTGAGTGTGTGTACGCATATGTACGTGTTCATTTTGTTGTGTTTTTAAACCTGTATAGATTTTTATCTTGAATATTCATTTCTCTCCTTTGTTCTTTAAGACCCCCAAATTTTCTATTCCGTGCTGTCATCTGGCTTCGCCCAGGGTGGAGCCTTTTCTGTTTCCTGCTGCTGCTGCTGTTCAGCACTGCCCGGGATGGAGCCATTTCAGGGAATGGTTTTCTAGAAAATGCTATTTTATTCTTCAACGTCATCTTATTCAAGGGTCAAAGGGCAGTTGCACAAACTCATGACCGGGTTTTGTCTTTATCATTTGGCTTCAAGTGAGATCAATTTTCTGTTTAGTAGTATAGCGTGCGTTCCTCTCTGGCCAATTACAGCAGCAGCTAGCCGGCTGCTGGATGACCAATGTCTTACCAAAAACCAAGTGAAGGTGACACACCAAAATCATCCCGGGCACCGCCGTCCCAGAGTTTCAGATCTGAAATACAACGTGTTCTTTAAGTTTCAGTTGTCCAATTAACCGGAGTTTACACACGGCTTTCTAGAATTACCATTCTTTTGCTAATTCACTTTGTTTAGGTTTCTGGTTTGAGTATTTTGTTTTCTTTCTATTTTTTTTTTAACCTGACTGTGCTCTAAAGTAGATCCCTAAAGCTGGCTATGACAGTGTGTATCTGAAGTCCCAACACTTGCAGTGGAAGGAGGATCACGGGTTCAAGGTTATCCTCAGCTACAATATCAAGTTAGAGGCTAGCCTGGACTCTGTGAGATCTTACATTAAAAAGAGAGGGAATGAGATCTTCATTAAAAAGAAAGAGAATGAGAGAGAGGAAGAAAGACCTGGAAAGGTGGTTTTTGAACATTACCAGCCTTTCCTTCTGCTCTTGGCTTCCGAAGGGCAGAGAACAAGGCTCTGCAGTCCTAAGGACGCATTCTGGGGAGGGGTGGGATGGAGGCGGGTGTCCTGGCTGGCCTTTTTCTCAGGCCTTATACAGTTCAGCCTCATCTCCTGCCTATACTCCTCCTCCCTCTGGGTTTTCATCCCGCCTTGGCACAGCGTGTCCGTGTCCGCTAGCCTGTTTCAACTTCAGTGTTGGAGGGAGACTCTAGGGATGTGGATCTGACCATGCACACAGGTCTCAGTGCGTGCAGGAGTGTGTCTGAGTTGCCCAGGGGTTGAATAGGGAAAGTACGATCCAAGGTGTCACCAGCCACTCACTCCACTCTGATTCCGCCATCCATCCCTTCCTTTATCTACTGTCCTCTACCTGCTCACTAGCAAGAAGAGTGAGAAAAGACCCAGTATTCATATGCCATTCAAGCTGGCTGTGTCTGTTACCTGGGAAACCAGGTGATAGGGTATGAATAGAGGTAGCAGGAAACGGCAAACTCTTCAGAGAAAACTCTTCAGTTTTCAAATTTGCCCCCCCCCCCCATCTCACTGCATAGTCCTGGGTGCCCTCGTTTGGGGTCCTAGTGAGACAGAGTAAGCAAGCTTGTCCACACTCTTGTTTCTCTGCTTTCCTAATCCATCTGCAGAGGACATCTTTAGTCATAAACCGGCCCTTCAGCGTGCATGGAACAGTAGTTAGCATCTTCGTTTCAGCCTGACTCTTTGTCAGCCGTCTCCTGGGTCTGTTGACGCCGGCTACCTAAACAGTAAAGCTAACAAGCTCTGTCAGAAAGAACACCACTTTTACAGAAATAATAGCAATAAGGTGGTGGTTGTGGTGACCATGAGAATGGTAATAATAGCTTTCACCTTTTCCTCCCCCCAGAGTGCCGAGCAATTCTCATGACCAGTTTTCTCACAGTATCTGGATAAGGGTGGTCACACTTTGCCGCAGAACGTAAATATATTTGTGGGAAGGTAAATACTCAAAGGCTTCAGGCTTGCGTATTTGAATTCATCCAGGAACAAAAACAACCTGGTGTCCGGATATGAACAGGCAGGTGGAGGAGAATCTGGTATATTAACCACATGCCCCCAGTTCCAGAGAAGTGCAGAGGGAGAAGTGTCATTCACTAAGGATGCCGGTTCACTGACTCCACTGTACCTGTGTGGTTCTTCCTCTCATGCTGCTGTTGGATGTTCTTCTGGCTACATTCTCAGATATTTGCAGGTTGGGGGCCTTTGGAAGACAAGGGGGTGATGCTTTCATATGGAACATCTCGGAGAACGTCATGAAGTGAGCAAAGTCACCTCTCTAGCCTGGGTCACCTTACTGGCCAGTCCATTGCTGCCAGGCTCCTGTCCCAGCTAGCAGGAAGCTGACCTCTCCGGGTGCCTCTGAGTTACTTCTGTATCCAACAATGCCCATGGTTATGTTCTCTCTCATTGGCTTTTGTGTTTGCTCGTGCACGGAGTTTGGAAAATAAGACACAGCTCTACCTCCCCTCCTGTGCCGGGGATCCTGGTGTCTGCATTCTTTTGAATATCTTAGCATCATTATTACTCAGCTTCTTACTCAGCACCCCCCGCCCCCCCCGGGCAAGAAAAAAGAAAATAAAATCGAAGCTTTGGATTACGAATTGATTAGTAACTGATTTAGCAAACAAAACATCCCCCCTCTGGAAATGCAAGCAAGGGTAGCTGTGCCATTCGGGTTTAAATCTGCTTCTCACTCAGTCAGTGGAGACATTCTATAGCACAATTCCCTTGTTGGACTCGGAGTTTTTTGTTTTTTTTTTAATTAATTCATGAATAATAAAAACCAATCAGCGTTGCTGAGTTTAAGAAGGATTAGGAGAAAGGGTGTTCTGTTTTGTTTTGCTTTTCTTCCAGAGAACGTTTGGAATCTGTGTGTCGTTATCACCCAGTGTTTAGGGATGGCCTGAGCGAGCCTGCCTGCCTCCTTAGCAAATGAGCTAGCTGTTCATTATAGAGAGGTGTAACATTTGTCTTCGGCAGGTATAAAGCCAACTTCCTGTTGACTCTTGGGGCTTCTCTCTTCGTAAGTCACAATCCCGTGCTGATTCCAGAGGCAACTGGTTGAAATGAAGATGTTTTCCTATATAGATAGCATGTACACGAACAGCCAAGGCTGCAGCATTTCCTGTTTATTGATGATGCAGAATCTCTCTGGTTTTTCTGTTCTCTTCCTCAGGAAGTAACTCACTGGAAATGTACCTGCCTTTGGAAATCAGATTCAGGGATTTCTGTGGGGGGTTATGTATGAGTTTTTATTTGTTTCCTTTGAGACGGGTCTCACTAGTTGGCCTGGAACCTGCTGCGTAGACCAGGCTGGCCTCAAACTCACAGAGACCCACCTGCCTCTGCCTTCACAGAGTGCTGAAATTAAAGGTCTGTGCCGCCGCCACCACCCCCATGATTCATGATTTTTGCAGAAATTTTATTCATTCTTTCCACAAACGATATCTCGCCCTCTTGGCCATCATACTAAGTCATTGACAAGTGGCAGGCATGTAGTAGGCATGTAGTAGGCAGGCCACAAATGGTCGGTGTTAATGAAAGCAGGGTGCCTGAGCTGGACGCAGCTGAATGTAATCACTGTGGCTTGGATTTCTGTATGTGTAACACAGAGGATTAAAGAAGGGATTATCAAAGGGGGTGGGGATGATGAATAGGAAATTTTCCCTTGAATGAGCGTGTATATTCTCAGCTTCCTGGGTAGAGTTGCTTGATGAACCAGAGAATGACCAATTTTAGATGAACGATGTTTTTTTTTTCTTTTTAGTGTAAATCTCCTGTAATGTTTGCTGCACCTTAAATTTGCCCGATTACGTAACACATTATTACATTCTCCCTATCATTATTGTTATTGTCGTTGTTGCTTTGGCAAAGCCCCCAAAAAGCAGGCGTGTGTTTAGGGTTTGGGGGACGAAGAGGGGGGTGTTGGGGAAGAGGTTCCATTTTTTTTTTCAATTTATTGATTTGTTTAATTTATTTCTTGGTGTTCTGTGACAGAGTCTCACGTAGCCCAGGTTGGCCTGGAACTCACTATGTAGCCAATGATGATTTTGAACTCCTCATCCTCCTGCCTCCGTGCTTGGATTATTACAGGCATGCAAGACTGCATTACAGGCATGCAACACTACACTCAGCTCAAATTACTTTTAATTACGTTTTTATTCGTTTATTTTGTGTTTGAGTGTGTACGTGTATATGCGTGGGCCTGCGTGGGCCATGGCACCATGTGATCAGATGACAACATGTGTGAGTTGGTCCTCTCCTTCTGCCCTGTGGGTCTCCGGGGATCAAACTCAGGTCCACCAGTTTGGCAGCAGGCACCCTTAATGGCTGAGCCATCTTTCTGGTCCCTCCAAGTGTTAAGTGACCACCTTCATCATTTTGGCAATATTAACTGGCTAGGTTGGCCATAGCCTCAGGGGTTAGTAGGTAGAAGTGAGCTCTGCTCTCCGGTATGCGTCAATAGAATTGCAATTGTGTAAATAAGTCCATGGGACCTGCAGCACCCACGGCTGTTGAGTTTTGCTTTAGGGAGAAGCAGAAGCAAAAATCCCTTTGGGGACCCATACTTGCTTGGTGTCTCCTCCCCACCCCCAAACATGTCGGACAATTACAGCAAGAACCTGACGCTCAGGCAATGAGAAAGGACCCTTACTCTACCTAAACGGCCAAGAAAGATGCTGTCCCCTGATCCCTGTGGAGAACACTGGTAAGCGGCTGTGGGAAGCCCGCTGGCATCAGTGGGAGCAGAAGGGGACCAGGGATCAAATCTGGACAGGGCCAGCTCGGGGCGGGGTGCAGCTGATAAGCTAGGATCCGG
Organism: Peromyscus attwateri; assembly: GCA_902168425.1. Taxonomy (NCBI): domain Eukaryota; kingdom Metazoa; phylum Chordata; class Mammalia; order Rodentia; family Cricetidae; genus Peromyscus; species Peromyscus attwateri. The sequence continues at coordinate 6,747 of CABHPP010001203.1, read as the reverse complement.
TAGCAGGATACCTGCGAACCCCAGCTGCTCCTCACTCACCTCCCAGAGCTAGTAAGCACACCATTGTTTTACATGGGGTCTCCTTGCCGCCCGGATGCCGGGAACTAAAGGGCTCTAGAGCCCCCTACAGGCCTTCTCCGACTCTGCACCTCGTGGACAGCGGGGGCCCTTCTAGAGCTGAAAGGAGAGGCCATGGACGCCTCAGAAGCCAGGATCACAGCACAGCGCTG
>CABHPP010001202.1:0-73759 GCA_902168425.1 Peromyscus attwateri | reverse complement strand
AAAAAAAAAAAAAGAAACTTTTATTGAGCACCAACTCTATGCTAAGTAAAGACATATCCGTTCTTTTCTGGGGGCCCAGGTTCTGTCTGAGACTTTCAGGGCCACACAGATTCCATCACAGCTACTCAGGTCAGCCATGTAGTTTCAAGGCAGCTTTAGGCACCACACAAGCCAACGGGCATGGCTGGGCCCCTATAAAACCTTTTTATCAGCAGGTAACAATCCAAATTTGGTGTCTGGGTCAGAGCCAAATCCTGACCAACAAGATTTAAGGAGCTTGCAGCCTAATGCAGCTATTTTCTTTCCTTCTTTCTTTCTTTCTTTCTTTTTTTTTTTGAGACAGGGTCTCTCTGTGTAGCCCTGGCTATCCTAGAACTTACTCTGCAGACCAGGCTGGCCACAAACTCGGAGATCTACCTGCCTCTGTCTCCTGAGTGCTGGGATGAAAGGCATGCGCCACCAGCACCGCCAGCTCAGAGTTGGTTTTCTCCTTCACCCTTGAGGGTCCTGGGGATTGAACTCATGTTGTCAGGCTTGGTTACAAGTGCCCATACCCGGTGGACCATCTTGACACTCCGCAACTATTTTCTTTAAGGAAACTTACACATTGCATTTTGCCTATGACGACAAGAATTTAAGACGGCATCCTCCCATGATTTTAAAGTTATGTTTATAAGTAGGATACTCAATGTAACAGTATAATTCTCCCCCCACCCCATACCCCCTCTCAAGATGAGGAGTCACTATGTAGCCCTGGCTGGCCTGGGCTCGTTATGTAACCCAAGATAGACTCAAACTCAGAGAATCTGCCCTTGCACCTGAGTGTGGGACTAATAGCCCGCACCCCACCCTGGGTACCATAACCTTCTTGTTAGCTGCCATCATCTAGTTCATTAATTTGTAGACCGCTGACGAAATCACTCAAATCACCGGAGGTGGTGCTGGTCTGATCTAGCCACCCAGGGTAGTCTGTCCAGGCTGTCTGAATCTGAATCTGAATTTGATTTCAGATAATTTTCACAAAGGGAACTAGTTCCAGAGAATGTTGACTTTTTTTTTTTTTAACAAAGATTGAATTATTTTAAAGGAGTGATTCAACTCTCTTTCTTTTTTTAAGCAAAACAAATGTAGATTTGTTAAGGTTTATTAAGGAAAAGTGAGGAAGAACTATGGTGGGTAGGAGGTTCACCAAGGAAGGAGTAACCCCCTCTCTGTTTTGATGGGATTAAAAACTGCCACTGAAGCCGGGCGGTGGTGGCGCACGCCTTTAATCCCAGCACTTGGGAGGCAGAGCCAGGTGGATCTCTGTGAGTCTGAGGTCAGCCTGGGCTACAGAGTGAGTTCCAGGAAAAGCTCCAAAGCTACCCAGAGAAACCCTGTCTCAAAAACGAAACAAAACACAACACAACAAAAACAAAAACAAAAAAAACAAAAACTGCCACTGAGAGGCGACATGACCTGAGTACACCTGTTTGTCCTTGAGTCCCCCTGGACTTGCTACTCAGAACCTTCAAAAATATGATCTAAAGAGAGTAAAATAAAGTAGCATTTTGTTTTCTTACTTTTAATTTCATTTAAAAAAATTAAACCTGTTGCTATAATTTTCTCTTTCCCTTTAAAAAAAGATTTTCTTAGTCACTTATTATGTATGTATGTGTGTGTATGTGCCTTGAGTGTATTTATGTGTACCAATTCATGTAGATGCTCATGGAGGCCAGAAGAGGGCATTGGATCCCTTGGAACTAGTTAGTCACTTGTGAGCTGCCTAAGGTAAGTGCTGGGAACTGAACTCAGGTCCTCTGCAAGAGCAGCAAGTGCTCCTAACTGCTGAGCCATCTCTCCAGCCCCTTTAGAAGGTACTTTTTTGAAATATCAACTAAAGATGCTCTGGTGTTAACGCAGCTGTGGAAGACTGGTTGCTAGGTACCCATGAGCTACTTACGGCCGTCTCTTTTTGCATTCATCTACTGCCGACCCTTCTGCAGGCAAAAGACCACGTGTGCCAGTTTGGCTTAAAAGACGTGGCTGGAAGCACCTGCTTAGGGCCCTGGAGAAAGTTTTCCAAGAAGGATGAGTCAGTTTGGCCTCTTGGCCATTTCTTTTTCTTCTTGACTAGAACATTCATGTAACCCCTAAGTAGTTCAACAATTGTCTTGTGGCCATGAAAACAAAAGCTACAATCTGAGCATAGTGGAGTGAGGGATGGGGGGCTGACCACATCGATCTCCTGGCCCTGAGCGGAAGGCCTTTGTTTCTTTTCTTTCTTCTTTGCTTTTTCTTTTGTTAAGATACTGCCACCTTGAGCCGGGTGTTGGTGGCGCACGCCTTTAATCCCAGCACTTGGGAGGCAGAGGTAGGCGGATCTCTGTGAGTTCGAGGCCAGCCTGGGCTACCAAGTGAGCTCCAGGAAAGGCGCAAAGCTACACAGAGAAACCCTGTCTCGAAAAACCAAAAAAAAAAAAAAAAAAAGATACTGCCACCTTGAAAGGTTAGGGTTGTTTAAAGCTCGAGCTGGGTTGTAATGCAGTAATAAAGGTCTGCCTTGCTCTTGCTCCAGGTCTTGGGTTCTATCCCCAGCACCAAGGAGAAATAAAGAAATAGGACCTTGTTCCAAACTAAATAACATATAAAGATCAAAAGCCCTTGGCGTCCTCAGAAAGACATGCTATCATAATACATCAACAAGAGATTCTAAAGAAACCGTTCAACAAGGCAACCTCTCATGAAATCAAAGGGCCTGTCAACAGACTTTCCCCGGAGTAGGCGGCAAACACATTATGCTGACAGATTGCCCGAAAGGTATTTAAAAATACCTGACTCTAGCCTGTATTTCAGAGGTTCGTGTCCTCATAGTCCATCATAGTTTGTGGCATATAGATTAAATTAAAGGCCTTTCACCTCTTCGAGCTCTGACTTGCCAAACTTAATACAATTTGAGTTTCAAATAATAGTGCTGGTGCTGGATGACAACCTAAGATGGACGGAGGGAAAACTGTGTACGTTGGCAGTAGCTCTGGAGCATGACCGCTATTAGTAACCTGTATGCTGGCGTTGGAATTACATGTTGTTATGAACTGTCCAAAGTGGGGTCCTGGGAACCAAACTCCGGTCCTCTGCAAGAGCAGCAAGCACTCTGAACCGATGAGCCTTCTTTCCAGGCCCTGCTGCTGCTTTCTGTTGTTGTTTGGTTGGTTGGTTTTGATTTTACTCAGCAACCTGGAGTTACAATGTAATCAATTAACTCCACTCTTGATAGAAGCCTAAGAAAAAAAGAAAGGCATAAGAAAACATGTGAAACAGATGTCTACACAAAATTTGAACATCAAAGCCAGCACACACAATCCTGGCTCTCTGGAAGCTGAGGCATGAGGATCCACATGAGTTCAAGGCCATCCTGGGCTTCATAGAGAGTTCAAGACTACACAGTGAGTGCCCTCCAAACATCTACAGTCTCCCCTTCCTGCCCACGGTGTTTATCCCAGTAATCATTGCATGTGCTTCCCTGCCCTTCCCACTGAACTGAGACCCCTCTGATGGCAATAACTTTCCGTTTCTCTCAAGACCAGCCTCATTGGCATGCAACCTAGGCCGTCACACAAGATCCTTTGCCAAAAGTAGCTAAGGATGACCTTGAACTTCTGATCCCCCTGCCTTCACCTCCGGACTCCTGGAATTACATCATGCGCCACCAGGCCTGGTTTGTGCAGTATCTCAGATCCAGGTCCTTGTCCATGCTAGACAAGCACTCCCATCCGCTCAGCCCCATCTTTGAAATTCTTGATACTGTTTGAACAAGTACAGGTGTTCCCCCACCCGGCCACCCACTTCCTGCTTTGTCCTATGCAGTAGCCCTTCTGAATCTGTCTTTGTATCCCTAGTTCTCAGCTCAGTGATGATGCAGAGGGTATGCTCCACAGGATTCATTCCTTTTGCCAACCCCACTGCTCCAAGAACAGAACCTTGACCTTCAGCATGGCGACAACTGCAGCTCCTTATGGACCAGGCACTGTACTAGCAGCTGGGGAGGCCTCAGGGAGCCAAGGCAGGCAGGCAAGGCTGTCTTCCTCATCTCTGCAGGGAGCTGTTCCCCAGGAAGCTGCTAGGAAGACGGAAGGGCCTACCCCCAACTGCAGTGACAGCAGCTGACTCATTTGTACCCTCAGTTAGAGAAAACCATGTCACCTTGGGAGCCTGACTCTGTCAGCCGAGCGGTTACAGGAAACAGGAGTCTCTGATGAATCTGGATGGATCTGGTTCTTTTCTACAGTGTGAGTAAGAAGGGAGTCTACTTTGTCTCTTGAAGTGTCTTTGTTACAATCACACCAACATCCATAGTTAAAGAGACGTTGTCAGCACCCTGTGCTCTCTGGTTTCTGGGCACAAATCATAGCGATAGGCACTGCCATGGAAGATGGTCGCTGGCCCTCTCTCTCTTTCCCTTTTGCTTTTTCGAGACAGGGTTTCTCTGTGTAGCCCTGGCTGTCCTGGATCTCTCTCTGTAGACCAGGCTGGCCTCGAACTCACAGAGCTCTGCCTGCCTCTGCCTCCCGAGTGCTGGGATTAAAGGTGAGCGCCACCACCGCCCAGCATTGCTGGGCCTCTTTAAGCCAGCATACGAGGCGCTGGAACTTCACCACAAGGTAAGAACAAGCTAGAACCCAAATTCTGATATCCTCATAGGCTGGAATCACTACATGTGCTTACCCGGTCAGTGAGTCCCTGGGCCAATTCCTTAATCTCTCTAAACTTAGAGGTTTTTAATCAGTTAACTAACCCTGAGGTCACAAAGCTTTTCTGTAAAAATAAACTAGAGCCTATGGGCCAGGCATGGTGGCCTGTCTCTTTCTTTTTTTTTTTTTTTTTTCAGAGCTGAGGACCAAACCCAGGGCCTTGTGCTTGCTAGGCAAGCGCTCTACCACTGAGCTAAATCCCCAACCCATGGTGGCCTGTCTATCGTCTGTGCAACACAGTGAGCTCACAGCCGGCCTGGGATACAAAGGGAACCCTGCCTAAAATTAAAATCAGAAAACCATCAAGCCAGGTGTGGTGGCTCATGCTTATTATCCTGCTGGTAGGAAGATTGCCAGAAGTTAGAGGCCAGACTCTTGGAAGTAATGAGTTCCAGGCCAGTCTAGGCTATGTGCAAGACTTTGTCACAAACAAACAAACTAGCTAGAACATGAATAATTCAAAGTACAATGTCTGCCCTTAGTTAGAATGCCATACTATGAACAGAACAACAACAACAAAAAAAAACCCAGCATAAATAGCAAAGCAGAACCTAAAATATCCATCCTCACAGTTAACTGGACTGTTTCTGGCACTGAACCACACTTCTATTTTTCCTAGGACCAGAGTTCTGATTCCAGCATTCTCTCGGTGCCTTATGACCCACCTGTAACTGAAGTTCTAAGGGATCCAGTGCCCTCTTCTGGCCTCTGAGGGTATCGGCACACACACACACACACACACACACACACACACACACACACACTAAATCTTAAAAATAAATAAAAGGACGTAGTCAGAAATGGTATGCTCTGTGCACCAGATTAAAGACATATTTACTGCTATGCCGGGAAGACACTGACGTGTTTATTCATTTATTTTTATTTTTCAGTGTTGGAGAGCAAAACCAGGGCTTCCTGCATGCTAGGCAAGCCCTCTACCCCCGAGCCACACCTCCACCTTTTTCTTTTTTTGCTCTTTATTTCCTTTCAGTTTTATTAAATTATTTTTGAGATTATAATATAATTACATCATTTTACCTTGCCTTTCTTGGCCTCCTTCAAATCCTTCTATATATTCTTCCTTGCTTTCTCTATCCCCCTGGCCCCCCCACATCCCTCCTCCAGCCAACTCAACAAGCCACTGCTATATATATAGCTGAGGTTAGCCTCTAAATCATGAGTCTCCTGTCTCAGTCTCTCCAGTATTGGGATTGCAAAAGTGTTATCATGCCCAGCTCCATTTAAGCTTTGTGAAAATAAATTATTAGAAAATAAAAAACCAGGATGGCTTAGTAAGGGGAGACTGAAGATTCCTTGATATTTTTATTTTATTTTATTTTTTAAAGAGTCTCACTGCATAGATCTAGCTGGTCTGGAACTTGCTTATAGACCAGGCTGGCCTTGAACTCTTAAAAATCTGCCTGATGGGGCTGGAGAGAGGGCTCAGTGGTTAAGAGCACTGGCTACTCTTCCAGGGGTCTTGAGTTTAATTCCCAGCAACCACACAGTGGCTCACAACCATCTGTAATTAGATCTGATGCCCTCTTCTGGCCTGCAGGCATACATGCAGACAGAACACTATATATGTAATAAATCTTTAAAAAAATCTGCCTGACATTTTGGTTTTTAAGAAGTAGCCCTGGGGCTGGGGGTGTAGCTCAGTTGGTTAAGTGTTTGCTCAGCATAGATGAAGACGTAGATTCAGTCTCTGTGCTGTGTAAACTAGGTATAGTGGTGCACACTCACATCCCCAGCACTCCAGACACGGAGGCAGGAGGATCAGAAATTTAAGGCCATTCTCAGCTACCTTGCAAGTTTGAGGCTAGCCAGGACTACTTGAGACTGTCTCAGAAAATAGAATTATTTAATGAAAGAAACCTTAAGGGAAAAGCAGGAAAGTCAGGCCTTGTGGGCGTGGAGATACTATGCAGGCTGGCCTGAAACTCATATCAGTCCTTATGCCTCAGGCTCCCTTCTCCATAGACGTTTTGAACAAATGTTTGTGGGAATGGACGGAATCTTCTCTGGGAAGAGGGTCCCTGCCACTCATCCTCCCCAAATGATGGCTGTCCTGGAATTCTCTTTGTAGACCAGGCTGGCCTCGAACTCACAGAGAGCTGCTTGCCTCTGCCTCCTGAGTGCTGGGGTTAAAGGTGTGTGCCACCACTGCCCATAGGGAGACTTAATTTTAAAAAGGCTAAGACTCACTCATCTAGCAGCCAGTACTAGATGACTAACAGGACAGAAGTTCCTTCCATAAAAAAAAAAAAAAAAGGTTCCAGCTGGGAATATAACTCAGTGGCGGAGCACTTGCCTAGCTTGTATGAGGCCCTAGGTTCACTTCCTAGCTCCTCAATAAAATCAAATAGCATAACAATAAGAAGGGACCCAGAGTACGACACAGCAGGGTGGTGGGGTGGGGAGGGTGCGGGAGGGGAGGGCTGGGAGAGTGCAGAAATGGTCTCTTCCCTCCCAGATATTTTGATATTCTAAGTTGTAGGTAGCTCTCCAGCAGTCAGTAGAGGCCTCCAGCCCAGCTCCTCAGGGACTAGGCAAGGCCATAGCCGTGGGTAGGAAGCAATCTGTCATAAGCCACAGTCGGAATGACATTGTCAGGCAGGCAGAAAAGACGGTCAAGGACTTGCTCCTGGGTGTTCTCCGAGGTCTGCTGTGCCCTTTAGGGCCTCCTGACAGACTGTTTTTCTCCACATAGGAAGTTCACATTTTGAACTTTAGTTTCTAAAACACATTAACTCCTATTTCAGCTTCTAAGGGGCAGGAGGGGACGTACATAATGACGACTCATCTGCTGCATGCCTCATCTAAGGAAATTATCTCTTCAACAGCGATCAGGTGCTCCTGACCCGTTCTTAAGTGTGGGTATTTTTGAGCTAACTTAGGAAGTGTGTAGGATAATTGTCAGCACTCAGAGGACCTAGTTCTAGCCTAGTGTTTAAAATCTCACAAATGCGCGGATGCCCCTTTCTCTGTGGAAGAAAGAAAAGAGATTTGCTCATGCCAGGAAAACTGAAAAAAAAAAAAATTGATCACTCCTGTCAAGGACCAGCAACCATAACCCAAGTATTCTATTGTGCAGAAACAGCCCAAAGCAGGGCCATCATCCCTCCTCCCCTACTCTGTGTGTGTGTGTGTGTGTGTGTGTGTGTGTGTGTGTGTGTGTGTGTGTGTGTGTGTGCATTCATATGGAGGCCAGAGGTCCATGCTGGTGGCCTTCTTGGTTACTTTCCCCCACCCCCAATTTTATTTTATGTGTATGGGTGTTTTGCCTGCATGTATGGCTCTACACCATGTGCATGCAATGCCCTCAGAGGCCAGAAGAGGGCACTAGATCCCCTGGGACTGCAGTTACTGGTGGCTGTGGATGCTGAGACTCAAACCTGGGTCCCCTGGATGCTCGTCCAGTGCTCTTAACTGCTGAGCCATCTCTCCAGCTCCTCCACTTTTTTTTTTTTTTTTTGAGATTGTGTCTCTTCCTGAACCCAAAAATCACCCATTCAGCAAGATTCACTGGCCAGTGAACTCCAAGGCCCCTCCTGGCTCTGTCTCCCCAGGGCTGAGGTTACTGACAGGTACCACCATGCTCGACTTTAAATGGGTGCTGATGATTCAAACTCAGATCCTCATGTCTCTGCAGCAACTACTTTTCCAAAGTGAATCCCCCGCCCCCAGCCACTCTCTGCCCTCCTTTTGTTTATTTGTTTTGAGACAGGCTGCCCTCAAACTCACTGTGAGGCTGGCCTTGAACTCCTGGCCCTCCTGCTTCTACATCCTGACTGTTGGGATTACAGGCATGTGCCACCATATCTGTCTCTATCATTTTCCCCACAGTTTCTCTATTTTTTTTTCTTTTGGTTTTTCGAGACAGAGTTTCTCTGTGTAGCTTTGCGCCTTTCCTGGAACTCACTCTGTAGCCCAGGCTGGCCCCGAACTCACAGAGATCCGCCTGGCTCTGCCTCCTGAGTGCTGGGATTAAAGGCGTGCGCCACCACCGCCCGGCAGTTTCTCTAATTTTTATTTGTTTGTGGAAACACTAAAAATATGGCATCTTCCAAAAGCAGTCCTCATGGAGAGAAAGAAACCAGTATGTGCTTAAGGCTTGTTGGTACCAGGCACTAGGTTAAGGCTGTGTATTACTACTCATTCAACCCCCCACAAAAGTGTCTTCAAATAAATTTTCTTACGGGTCTTACTTTATGGATGCAGAAATTGAGGTTGAGAGGGCAAATTCCAGGTTCCTAATCACCTAGACTGTCCCCGCCTCTCTCTAGAATTGGACTCATCTGCAGGCTGTCACGTGACAACATCCAGCCTTGAGGGCATCAGCCATCCAGACAAGAAAAAGAGGGACCAGTAAAACCCCCTTAGCTCCACCAGGTTGCACTGTAGCGCTGCTTACCTGTGTTCTCCGGCAGCCTTCTTCCACGGAGCTCTGAACTTTGCCTGCCTGGGTCTAAGTGCAGGCTTCTCACCCCGTTTTCTGTGAGCTTCCAACGTGGCCAGTTTCCCGGAGGATGGAGCACGGCTTGCCCCACTATCTACAGAGGTTACGGTACAGCAAATGAGCCCCCAGACTAGCTCCACTATGCAAGAACGTGCTCTGCTTGGAGAAAGTCTGCTCAGGTTTGCAGAACCATTTGGCAGAATAGGAACACAGAAGGCTGGGGACGTAGCCCAGTGGTCAAGCCCTTGTCCAGCATATGTAAAGCCCTGGGTTCAAATCACAGTAATGAGATATTTTTTTTTTAAAAAGTGGGGGATGGTTATACAGAGATGTTCACCTACAATCCAGGAGGGGATAGGAGCTAGAGAGGTTGCTTGGCAAACCTCATTCTGGGCAAAAGACCCAGCTCAGAATATCAAGGGCTTCCTGCTTAGGGAATGCAGTAGTGACAAATTCAGGAAGGTTCAATATTTGAGAATCGAGCCAGGCTGGGAATGGTGGCACATACCTGAAATCCCAGTATTCAGAGATCGAAAGTAGAAGGCTGGTCAATTCTAGGGCAGTCTGGGTTACATAGCAAGACCCTGTCTCAAAACAAGAAGAGGAGAGGTGTCGAGGGTGTGGCCTTTCCTCACCTATACCCCACTCAGGGCTAGAATGCCACTCTCTCCAGATCACACATAACAGACCTAAGCTCTGCACCGCAGTGTATGCCCTGATTTGGAAATACAGCTATTCTAGATGGGATTAGTATAGGCGTCATGGAAGTGGCCCTTTAGGACTGATAAAAAGAAATTTAGAAGGCTGGAGAGATGGCTCAGTGATTAAGAACACTAGCTCCTTTTCTAGAGGACCTGGGTTCAATTCCCAGCACTTACAACTGTCTATAACTGCAGTTGCAGGAGATCCAATGCTATCTTCTGGCCTCCGTGGGCAGCAGGGTACACAAGACATGCATGCAGGCAAGACATACATAGAGAATAATAAAATGAAATTGAATTTAAAACAAGAAAGAAATTTAGAGACACACAGAGACTGTCCTGTGAAGAAGAAGGCAGAGAATAGGCTGATGTACCCACATGCCAAGGAGTGTCACAACTCACCAGCAGGCCACTGGAAGCTGGGGGAGGCATGGAGCAGATCCTCTCACCCTCAGAAGGGACCCACCCAGGTGTCAATTGGATGTCAGATGTTTGGCCTCCAGATCTAAAAGACAATAAAATTTTGCTATTGAAGTCACTCAGCTCATGGCATTTTGTGACAGTGGCCTTGCAAACTAAAGCATCCATTTGCTCTGGCCAATCCAGCTCTGATGACCTAAACCAGAGCCTCAGAGAAGCTGACTTTTACGGAGAGCTTTTCACTTAAAATCGCATGTTCAGAGCTCCCAGGAAGGCAGAGGGAGCTCCCTGGAAGGCAGAGGGAGCCCCCTGGAAGGCAGAGAGGGAGCCCCCAGGAAGGCAGAGGGAGCTCCCTGGAAGCCGGGGGCAGTGATGGGAGCCTAGTTCCACTTACAGTGGGGAATGTTCCAAGCCCTGGGAAGCATGTGGTTTAAGAGAAAGGGGTCTCAGAATGGAGCTGGGTGCCAACTCTCAGGGAATACAAATATTCAACCCCAAGTCTGGAACATGGTTGTTGCTGAATATGACTCACAAAGTCTTTGTTCTCAGCCTTCTCTTTGTCATATTCAGGCTTGTTACCAACTTGCCTTTAGTTAATCCGATAAAGGCAGCCAGTTTCCATGGTTACCTCCAAGCATGCAGCAAGGTGCCTTTCCTAGGAGACCCTAGGTTTAAGCAAATAACAAAATATGACCCCTGACACAGTGAAAGTAACCTGGACCCAATGAGCAGAATGCGATACTGGGGGGTAAACTGGAAACCCAGTGACTAGAGCTGGGTGTGTACTAAAAAACAGTACAGACCCTCCCCCGGGTTGCATCTGCTCCACACTGACCCCGCCCTAGGAAGTAAGTACCATGTCAAGCCCTTCATCTGGTTTTCCTCCATTTAGTCATTGCCAGGGTGAGGATGCCCAGTCACAGGTCCCTGGGCCGGTACTCTGTAAATCTGCAATCTAAAGCCAAGATGGGTCTCTGACACTTGTAGACGAGAGATGCTGGTCTGAAGTGTGTGCTCTGTGGTTATATGTGTGGGAGGAAGGACATGGCTAGGTCCAGACAACTAAGCAGGGTCTGAAATTCACTTATAAGGGCTTCCAGTTCCCACAGCATTTCCCATATGTCCTGGAAGCTCCCCAGTGCTCAGCCATGGCTCTGAGTTATCTAATTATTCCGATGGAGGAACCAGTCATCATAAATCTGTCTTCACTTAGATGCCGCTGCCAAGTTGGTAGGTTCTCAAGACCACCCCTGCTTTCGAACAGCTGGCGACCAAAGTAGAGGTTCCCACAGCCACCCTCACAGATGACTCACAGACTTCGGAAAAGGTGCACACAGTTAAGATTTATTTATTATTTTATGTGTATAAATGTTTTGTTTGCATGAATGTCTGTCCACTGTCAGCCTGCCTGGGGCACAAGGAGGCCAGAAAAGGGAGTTAAAACTGGAGGTATGGATGGTTGTGAGCCAACATATGAGTGCTAGGAACTGAACTTTAGTCTTCTCTAAGAGCAGCTAGTGCTCTTAACACCTGAGCCATCTAGCGCCACGTTGCCTTATTTATGGCGATAATTTATCAGTGTGAACTGTACAAACCAAAATCAGCCCGGGAAAGGGATCCACAGGCAGAGCTCAGGAAGCATCCACATGCAAGCTTCTGGTCATGCTTTCCCCAGGAGCCCTGGAGTCCTGACTAGAAGTTATGATGATAGCCACACAATAGGCCCATGCTCACATAGGGAAGCTCACCCAAGCCTTTCCTGTCAGGTGTTTAACGGGGCTTGACCACATAATGCCCCTGTGGCATTTAGTCTCCAGGCCCTTCTAAAGGTCACCACTGATATCATTGTGACCCAAAGTCCCCATCCCAACCTCCTGTTAGCTTTTCCGATGGCCAAAGCCCCTAGGCAAACAAAAACATTGCTATCTAGCAGGATATCCAGGAGCCTGGAGATCTCTGCTGAATAGCCCAGGGCAAAGGCCAGGCTCCTCTGATGCCATCAGTCTTTCCTGCTTTCCGGTCCTCCCCAGCCAGCCTTGTGTCTCTAGTTTGGAATGGGCTCAGGAGATATCTGAGATAACCTGTGTTGAGCTAAGCAGATCTTACCCAGTGAAAGATTTACCATGGAACCACTGTCCCCACTGCTGTGCTAGCAAATTGTGTGCCTTTATCCTGTTGCTGGGGAGGGACAGCATCTTGACAAAAAAAAAAAAAGTCCTTTGTGGCACACAGGGAAGTGTCTACAATATAATTATATTTATTTATCTTTTTCTTCTGTGGTGCTAGGAGTCAAACCCCATATATTTATGGTGTTGAGCAAGTATTCTACCACTGAGCTCCAATCTCAGATCTGCAGCCTTCTTTATATATATATACACACACTTTATTTTTTATGTATATGGGTGTTTTGTTGTATGTATGTGCACCATGTGCATGCAGTGCCCATAGAAGCCAGAAGAGGGCACCAGATTCCCTGGAGCTGTAGTTGTAGCCTTTTGTGAACGACCATGTGGATGGTGGGAATTGAACCCTGGTTCCTTTGCAAGAGCAGCCAGTGCTCTTAACACCTGACCTATTTCTCCAGTTCTTACCACCTTCTTTAAATGTTCTTTTACAAAAATATTTGCTGCCACATGAAGAACGGTGGCATCCCCATTCAGTCAGTCCATTGAATATTCTACCTTTCCTTCGTCCTCTGCTTCTCGTTCTTAGGCCTTTTGGTGCCAAGGAGCATGTCTTTTCCTATACCCCCCATGCCTTGCATGAGCCAGTCCTGAAAGACATTCTGCAAACATGAGTTCCTGGTTCACCTGCTCATGGACACAGCTGTGTTTACTTTCTCCAGATAAGTGCTGATGTGGATGCTTCTGGTTGCAGGCCTGTCTGCTTTCTGGTAAACACACTTCGTTTTAAAGATTTACTCTGTGTACAAAGACGACCCCTTTTAATCCTTGTACTGTGAGAAACGTACTCTAACCCCATGAACAGATAAAGAAATGGAGGTGCAGAGGACAGCTTCCCCCACCTTTCTAACCCCGAGGTGGTCCGGCAGGAACCAAACCAGACCTGCTGGATTCCAGAGCTCCAAGCCCTCACTGCTTTGGGTTGGACGAAGCAGTCCAGTGAGATCAATGTGGTTGACAGGGAGTTTCCAGAAGAGAGCTGACATTAAAATCATGCGCTTATAGTTGGCAATGAGCTTGTAAAATTAAAGTGCACTAAAGGGAGGGAAAAAACCCAAACCATTGATCCTGCTCTTTTGAGGTACTGCAACACTACTGTCAGTCCACAGACTGAAGAAGGTTAGTGTTAAAGGTTAGTTTAAAATTACCTCCAGGTAAAATGCAAGCTGGGTCATTTCGGCATGGATTTTTCCATCTCCTCAGAGGAGTGCTGGGTTTACAGATGTACATCACCACATCTGGCTTGATTTGGGTTCTGGGGATCAAACTCAGGTTCTCAAGTTTGCTCAGCAGGCACATTATGAGCCATCTCCCCAGCCCCCAGAAGTAAATCTTTCCTGCAATTCCACTTTTTAGGAGATGTGTTTATGTTTATTTTATGTGTATGAGTGTTCTAACTAAATGCATGCATATGCACATCATATGTGCCTGGTCTCTGAGGGGCCTGAAGAAGATGTAGGATCCCCTGGAACTGGAGTTACAGACGGTTGTGAGCCCTGTGGGTGCTGGGAATGGAACCTCCTGCACGTACGTGGTCAGAGGACAACTTTTGGGGGTAGGCTCTCTCTGCCTTGGGTTCTGGGAATCAAGCTCAAGCTGACGGGCTTGCATGGCAAGCATTTTTACCCACTGAGCATCTTTGCAGCCCTTTATTAATTTTTTTCAGCGACTATCTGAACCAAGAGCTACTGCTAGGTGCCAGGGTAGACAGACATAAAGGACTGTTCTTCTAGCACTCAGAGGGACTTGTTGGGGGCCAGTTTTAGGCATGACATCAGCAGAGCAGGCCGCACAACATTCCACGTGCCCTTTTTCCCAACGCTGAAACACTTCCTGGATTTTGACCCTTTAGGAGAGTCGCTGGGGACTGAAGCCAAGGGCCTTTTGTGTGCTGGGCAAGTACCCTACCATTGGCTTCATACTCAATCCTTGTTTGTCGTCATGTCTAGAGAAGTAGGCCATTTGATTCAGTAACAATAGATAATCTATTCTGCAAAAACAATATTGAATTCTGTTCATTGAGGAAATAGGCATTAAATTCTAGACAGTTCAACAGAAAATCGTTTCAACAGGAATAAATATATTGATGCAGGGATATAGCTCAGTTGATACAGCGCTTGCCTAGCATGCATGAATCCTTGGTTCGATCCCCAGTCCCACATAAGACTAGGTATGGTGGTATGCCTCAGAAATTCCAGAATCCAGGGGTACAAGCAAGATGACCAGGTGTGCAAGGTCATCCTCAATTCAAGGTCATCTTGGTTGCACGGGACTTTGCCTCTATTCCTTCCCCCAAATAGTAATAAATAAATAAGAACATTTGCATATGAGTGTATTTTCACTTCTGTAGTCCCTATTGGGGGCAATACTCTCAGAACTCTGGAAGTGGAGGCAGGGGGATCAGGAGTTCAAAGCCAGTCTCAGCTGCATAGCAAGTTTGAGGCTGGCCCGGGCTACATAAGACTCTGTCCTAAAAAGAAAAAAAAATGGTAATAATGCTTAATTATACTTAGAATTCTTTTAATGTGAACTTCCATCAAACGGCATCTCATTTTATGTAACAGCCTCCGAGATTCTAACTGCTATGATGCTCCTGAAAATAGGTCCGTGGTGATAATAACAGTCAGCAGGTATAAAGTGCCAGGCACTGTCTTCAAAGCCTCAGGGTTATCGCACTCCTTGCTCATCAGAATCACTTGATGTGGATATTTTTTTTGTTCCTATATCACAAACGAGGAAACTAAGGTCGCAGAGTGAGTCAGTGGGAAGTCTAGGACTCCCACCCAAGTCTATTTCAGGCAAGAGCCTGTGCTTTTAAAGTCTAGGCCATAGTTCCTCTATAACTGGGAATTGAAGTCTGGGCAAGGTCATTTATTTATTTATGTTCTTGTCTTGTTCCAGAAAGCATTTCAGACATCTGGGTAAGTCACTTGCCCAAGATCGCCCAGACAGTTAGGGGCAGAGCCAGGAATCTCTCTCTCTTTCTCACACAAACTGTACAAACAGGGAGATAATGCAGAGGCAGACTTCTGTTATATATTTCTCCACAAACATGGGAAAGGGAAACAGGGTCATTTTCTTTGGCTGCTTTCCTGTTCATTGTGTTTTATAGTCTGAGAACAGACTGAATAGGGTTAGAGGAATAAGGGGCAGGGGGACCAGGCCAGCAAGGATGTAGTCTGCTGTGGGGGGAGATGAGACGAAGGGCCCAGGAGTTGCCTCAGAAGTGTGCTCAGACATCAGCGTTGCTTAGCAAATCAACAGTTCAGGAGTAAGCCTAAGAAACAGAGAGGAGGGGGATTCACAGAGCAGCAGCTAGGAAGCTGGGTGTCACAGGAAGAGAAGGAAGGAAACGGACACACAGCTTGCTGTCCAGGGAAGATAAGAATGGCAGGCTGTAGTTGAGGTGGAGTTGACCATACATGCGCGCGCGCACACACACACACACACACACACACACACACACACACCACACACCATACACACCATACATACCACACACACTACACACACCATACACACCATACACACCACACACACTACACACACCATACACACCACACACACTACACACACCATACATATCACATATACACTACACACACACACCACACATACACACTGCACACACACACACACACCATACACACACACCACACACACCATATACACTACACACACACACACACCACACACACCATATACACTACACACACACACACACACACACACACACACACACACCCCACACCATTGTGTGCATGCACACAAACAAGTAATAATGGGTTTGAGAGCACAAAAAAGCAAAGCATGAAAGACAAACACTACCAGACATCCATTTCTTTAAAAGAGAAAACAAACCATCGTCAAGTATCTTCAGGATAGTCCCCTCTGCTCAGCTATTAAGCTTGGTCAGTCTCTGTCCCTCCTCTTGGCTCAGTAACACCGTCCCTCTTAAAACAGGCCCCTCACCCATTTTCCTTTGTCCTAAGAACTCCTTCCAGACAGAGTTTGTATAAAGAACTGTCTTTTCTTGGCAATAACTTGAAAAATAAACAAATGAAACATACACTTGTGTGTGTGGCTTTTTTTTATGGAACATTTCATTTGCTTTCAGTTTGAATTATTATAAAAACATTTCAGTACTTGTCCCCGAACATTTTTTTTAATGAAAGGAATCTGTCCCGATTTAGTATCCTTAACCAAACATGCTTTAGTGGGGTGGGATGGGGCAAGGACTGGCTGTAAAGAAAACCCAGCCCCTGACAGCAGCCTGTACCCCGGAAGTTGACCCAAAGCTGCCCAGGCCAGGTGTGTCTGAGGCACTTCTCCTTAGGAAGTGTGCTGTTTACCTGAACGTGGCCTGGACCCCTCTGTCTTGAGGGAAGCAGAAGGCTTGGGCTGAGAGGTTGAAACAGGAAGAGGAAATGGTCGCCCTGTGCCTCGAGTTTTCCAAAGGAGCTTGGGGTGCATATCACCCCCTCTCCTTGGAGCAGTATGCAACTCCAGCTGAGCAATATTTACCTCCTTAGAATGGACGGATGCTTATGAACCTCCCATGACATGAATTTGTTTTTGTTTTTGTTTCTAAGTTGTTCTTTTCTGGACATTCCTCTCCCACACATCTACTTAAAACAAAACCAAACAAAAACCTCCCAGCACTTGGGTGGGAGAGGCAAGTGGATCTTTGTGAGTTCAAGGCCCGCCTGGTCTACAGAGCAAGTTCCAGAACACCTAGGGCTGTTACACAGAGAAACCTTGTCTTGAAAACAAACAAACTAAACCATGTAAATAAATTTTAAAAGGCTACTCAATCCGGGCTTTTTGGACAGGGTCCTGTGGTGTATTGATCACTGTGGCTTCGCTTTGGCCAGGAGCCGTGAACCAAGAGTTCTTTGTAAATGAGTCCTGAGTCCAGGACGAAGCAAACTGCCGGCGCTTTGAACTCATAGCTATTCTCTGAAGAGGGCATAATGTGTGTGTGTGTGTGTGTGTGTGTGTGTGTGTGTGTGTGTATAAATATTTATTTTTATTTTTTACCTATATAGTGTTTTGCCCATATGCATTTATATGCGCACATGTGTGCCTGGTGCCAGGGTCCAGAAGAGGGTATCAGAGCCATGGGAACTGGAATTACAGACGGTTGTAAGCCACCATGTGGGTTATTATAAAGTTATTAAAATATTATTGTGACTAAAAGCCTGGCCTGAATTGAGTGTAATCCCTCATTGGCAATTTGGTAAAACCTAATTTTCAGCAGGAACAAGCTTGACATGAAGGCAGTGAGGGCACAAGTAGATTAGACTTAAACGCCCCCTAAAATGACTCGAGGCTTACAGCTGGCCCTGCCATTCTTCTGAAGAATTATGACTGATTAGCAGTTCTAAGAAACCCTGAAAGAACAGTGAGTCATTCCATGAAGGCATTTGTCTGAAGGAAGTGAGCTGGAATGTAACGGTGGCAGAGAGTTATTACAAAGCAGCTAATTCCATGAAGAGCCATTTGGTATTTATAACGGCGTCATTGTCGATTGAGTTAGTAAAGAATGAAAGTGACTCAAAGGTCTGTGATGAGCAGAGAACGACCAAGGGCGGACAGCAAGGGAGGGTTAGGCGGTAAAGAGAGAAGAGAAGCAGGAGAAAAAGAAAGCCATGACTGCATTTGTTTATAAATTCACTCACTGCCAGCCATGGTGGCTGTGATTCCAGCCCACTGCAGGCTGAAGCAGGAGGATAACTATGAGCTCAAAGCCATCCTGAGCTACATAGTGATTCCAGGTAGGCCCCCAAATGCTGCATAGTGAGACCCTGTCTCAAAAGATTTTTTTTGTTTTTTGTTTCTTGAGACAGGGTTTCTCTGTGTAGCCCTGGCTATCCTGGAACTCACTCTGTAGAGCAGGCTGGCCTTGAACTCAGAATTCAGGGATCCACCTGTCTCTGCCTCCCGAGTGCTGGGATTCAAAGCATGTGCCACCACTGCCCAACAGAATTTTTTATTATTGTTATTACATTTTTTGATTGGTGACCCATCCTTGGAGGACATGTGTTTATGACATTCTCAAAAGCCACAAACCAAGACTGTCCCTATTGTCCCTTGGCTACACATCCCAGTCTATTTAAACTGTAAACCAATGTCTTTTTCTGTTGTTTGCACTCTATGACCGAATCCATGCCATGCTTGCTACCTTTGGAGGACAATGGAGGTTTTGTAAATATCAGAAGCGTATGCGAGTAATCAGACCCCATTGTATAACATACTGTGCCAAGAATGCTCTTTTTTCTTCACACATGGTGTGTTAGTGAAGAAACAGAACCTGAACAGTAAAGTCTGTCAGTCAGACTATTAGTGTAGAAATGGTGCCTGCCCCGGGGTGAAAATTAACCGACGCTTTGGCATAAAACCTGTTGACTTTTAATTGAATTCCAGCTTATTTTACAACTGCTAATCTATGAGCTAAATTGCATTTTGAGTCTACACATTTATGACTGGAATGAGTTTAATGGGGAATTAAGCCTTTGGAAAATGCACCTTGCTAGAACAAAAGCTTCAGTTCCAAGATATATACCCTCTGATAGTTTTATTGCACCCCAAACAAAAGGCATTGAAATCTGGCAATAGTGAAAGACATCTACTTTAATTAAAACCGCATATATTTTAAAATAAAGTGTGTTCCATAATTGTTTCCTAATAGCCCAGCATCTGGAAATGTGTTTACAACATCACCAACACAGTGGACAATATTTCATTTTTCAGGACAAGAAAGATGATGTAATAAATGCCTAATTACTTAGGCTACTTTGCTCAGAAATTACATTTTCCCTTTCCTCCCCTCTTTCTTCCTTGTCTTGTTCTTGTTGTTGTTGGGGGATGAGCTTGCTATGTAGCTCAGGCTAGGTTTGAACTCGTAGTGATCCTCCTGCTTCAGCCTCCCCAGTGCTGGGATTATAGGCACAAGCCAGCATACTTGGGTATAGCATATATTTTTTAATTTTGCTATCGTTATTATTATTGTTACTACTATCCTTTTGTGTGTGTGGATATAGGAGGGGGCGTGCATTACACAGCGCACATGTGGAGGTCAAAGGGCAACTCTGTAGCGTTGGTTCTCTCCTTCCGCCTTTCTGTGGGTTCCAGGAATCAAACTTGGGTCACCAGACTTTTCAAAGCATGAACATTTACTCTCTGAGTCATCGTGCTCACTAATAAAAGATTTAATATTTTAATAAAATGATTTTATTAAAATTATATTCAATAAAAATTAAAAATAAAATATTTAGTTTCCTTTTTACATGTGTGTCTAAGTGTATGTCTGTGCCCAGGGAGGTTAGAAGAGGATGTGGATCCCCCGAGAGGGTCGTGAGCTACCTTGTGGGTACTGAGAACAAAACCCAGGTCCTATGCAGGAGCATAGGTGATCCCTATAGTACATTTTCCTTTTGGCGGGAGTGGACAGGGTCACACTGTGTAGCCCTGGCTGTTCTAGAACTTACTATGTAGACAAGGCTGGCCTTGAAGTCACAGAGATCCACCTGCCTCTGCCTCCAGAATGCTGAGATTAAAGGTGTTTGACACCATACCAGTCCCTACAGTATTTTTATACCCCCTGTTCCCAGAGAATGTCTGCTTTGAATTTTCATTTTTCCCCTCTTGGAGATTGTAGCTGGAAGAGAACACGTGGCAATTATGTTTGCCTAAAAATCTAAAAATGTTTTCCACATGACCCTTGAATGCTCTAATATGAATTATATTTTATTTATCTTTTGGGAGTGGGGCAGGGTGTAAGGAAGATCTCCCTGGCAGCCCAGGCTGTCCTTGAACTCACGATCTTCCTGCCTCAGCTTCCCAAGGACTAAGATTGCAGCTCTAGACTTGACTGCTGAATTGTTTTTAAGGTTTATTTTTATTGTTAACTATGTGCATACATGTGTGAGTAGAGAGCACATGTAAGTAGAGCTGCCTGTGGGGTCCAGAAGAGGGTGCTGAGTCCCCTGAAGTTCAAGTTACAGAGGGTTGTGAGCTGCCCAGCATGGGTGCTGGGAGCAGATTTAGGGTCCTCTTCAAGACCAGTATGTACGCTTAACCGCTGAGCTGCCTCTCCAGCCCTGTGATCTTTTGAATTTTAAAGATCAAAAGAAAAGCAAGCAATAAATACTACTTTCTAAGAAAATAATTTCTTAAAGGAAATACTTTTTTTTTTTTTTTTTTTGAGGCAGGGTCTTACTATGTAGCTCAGGCTGGCCTTGACCATAACGATCCCTCCTGTCTCAGCCTCCCAAGTGTTGGGATTACATGTGTGTGCCACTTTACTTGGCCTGGACACTGATATTATTAAAGGCTGAAAGAGGAGGCTGTCTAATTGACTTACTTTGATTGAGAACTGCATGAAACCATAAAGATGGAAATGTGGGGGCTGGGGAGACGCTCAGTGGGTCCAGTACTTGCTGTATGAGTGTGAGGATTTGACTATCCAAACAGAAAGCCTGCTGCGGTGCCATGTGCCTGGAACCCCAGTGCTGGAGTGACAGGGATAGGGAAATTCCAGGGGCTCACGAGGCAGCCAATTTAGCCACTCTCTGAGCTCCAGCTTCAGTGAGAGGCCCTGTCTCAAAATTTAAGGTGGAGAGCGATAGAAAAAGACACCCAATGTTGATCTCTGGCCTTCACAGGCTCATGCATTTTCATGTATCTGTACCCATTCACTCACTCACTCACACATACACACACACACACATACACACACACACATACACACACACACACACACACACACACACACACACAAACACGCATTGCATGCACACACTAAAAAAAAAAATACATCTCCCCACAGTTTCACCCACACACACATTTAAAAATAAATAAATAAAGGAAATATGTTTATGTAACTCATTTGGAATCTAACCAATCCAGAGAAAACATGAACCTTCCCTGGGTCTGTTCATGTAGTTTTGTAATATAAGGAAAGGAAAAGAGACCTGGCGGTAATGCTCTTTTCTTGAAATAGT
Source organism: Peromyscus attwateri (assembly GCA_902168425.1). NCBI lineage: Eukaryota > Metazoa > Chordata > Mammalia > Rodentia > Cricetidae > Peromyscus > Peromyscus attwateri. The sequence goes on along the minus strand of CABHPP010001202.1, from coordinate 52,258 downwards.
TTTTCTCCTGGGAAATACAGCTAAGAACCCCTGGCCTGCGCACCCACATGAACCAAGCCGCCGCCCTCCGCAGGTGCTGTCTGGGGTGGGTTTGGTGAAAAGGTGGACAAATCGCAGAGACATCGACTGGTTCCTTCATTCACCTACAAACAGGAGTCAGGACGCGCCAAGCTCTAGCTCTGGTCCATCCAAGTGCCGAACAGGATAAACAAACACAGAAGGATAAACTGAACTGCCAGGCCTCTCCAAAGCAATATGTTAATGTAGCTCTAGCCTCCTTCCTTTTCAACTCATTTTCCCATTGACGTTCGTATTTTTAGACACTTTCTTTCATAATGAAGGTTGAATGTGTTTTTTTTTTTTTTTTTTTTAAAAGAAAAAGAATAATTTTAGAAAAGCCACTGTGTGTAGGTTCCGTTTAAAAATGTTCTTTTCTGTTGCTTCAGGCAAATTGTCCAATGGCACCAAGTCAGAGTACAGAGGAGGTCAGGCCTCACCCACGCTCTGTTCAAGCCACTGCTGATCAAAAGGGTTAGTACAATACTTGTTGGCTTTACGATCATGTGGGTCTGCATATTACTTTAGAGGGTTTTTAATGCAGGGTCTCACTATGTAGCTCTGCCTGGCCTGGAATTCACTCTGTAGACCAGGCTGGCCTTGAACTCACAGAGATCCATCTGCCTCTGCCTCTTGAGTGCTTGGATTAAAAGAGTTTGCCAGCTAGGTGATGGTGGTGTACACTTTTAATCCTAGCACTGGAGAGGCAGAAGCAGGAGGATCTCTATGAGTTCAAGACCAGCCTAGTCTAACAAAGTCCAGGATAGGCTCCAAAGCAACAGAGAAATCCTGTCTGGGGGGGGCGGGGGTAAGTATTTGCCATCACACCTGGCTCTTTTGTTTTGTTGATAGAGTCTCACCATACCATCCAAGCAGGCCTCAAACTCAATGGTCCTCCCGACTCAGCCTCCGGAGTCTGAGGGTATATGTGTGAGCCACCACACCTGCCAGCAAATCATTTTGATTAGATACATTTGCCCAAGGATCTCAGCGTGGTAACTCACACCGGAAATCTGAGTACTTCAGATGTGAAGGCAGGAGGATCAGAAACTTAAGACCACCCCTGACTCTATAGTAAGTTTCAAGCTAACCTGGGCTACTGGAGACCCTGTCTTTAAAAAAAGATGGCTTAGCCGGGCAGTGGTGGCGCACGCCTTTAATTCCAGCACTCGGGAGGCAGAGGCAGGCGGATCTCTGTGAGTTCAAGGCTAGCCTGGTCTACAAAGTGAGTTCCAGGAAAGGCACAAAGCTACACAGAGAAACCCTGTCTTGAAAAAAACAAAACAAACCAAAAAAAAAAGATGGCTTAGCAGTTAAGAATGCTTATTGCTCTTGCAGAGGACCCAGATTCAGTTTCTAGCACACAGATGACTGCTCATGGCTGCCTATAACTCCAGTTCCAGGGTGTCCAGCAAGTTCTGATCTCCATGGGCTCCTGCACTCACATAGTGCCCATACATACACTCAGGCACACACACATATAAAATAAGTAAATATTTTAAAATGCATTTGCTCAGCCAAGGAGACTGAATTTGACACCCATTCAAGATCATGTGTTGGGGTTGGAGAGATGGCCCAGCGGTTAAGAGCATTGGCTGCATTTCCAGAGGACCTGGGTTCAATTCCCAGCTCCCATGTGGTAGCTCACGGTTGTCTGTAACTCTAGTTCCAAGGGATCTGGGACCCTCATACAGACAAACATGCAGGCAAAACACCAATGAACATAGAATAAAAATAAATAAATATTTTAAAAAATCATGTGTCACCTGACAATGGGCTCATATCTTGTTGCTAATTTCTTCGTGCTCTGAAGATTCAGACTCCTCTTAAGTTTTCTGTGCTCATGGCTACCTACCTCCCCATCGCTCCAGTCATCTCCGTCTGTCAGTGACCTTCAGACTGACCTTTCTAGACGTGTTTGTCTCTCTCTCTTGTTTAAAGGAAGTCTCACATTTTAGATCCTGATTTGATTTCTCTAATGCTGATGAAATAGGCTTCTCCAGCATTAAACTTAGATGCCTCCAGGGTAACAGAGCAGAGAAGGATCAGCTGTGCTAAATAAGGTTCTGAGTCACTTGAAATAATCAAAGGCATATAGAATTGCAAGCAAGGGTACTCTTGGAGTAAACATAGACGGAAGAAATGAAATGCGTGTGAAACGGGACTGCAGAGCTGGCCGAGAGGTTAGGAACACTTACTGCTCTTGCAGGGGACCAGTTTGGTTCTCAGCAACTGCATGGTGACCTCCAGGGGCACCAGGAAGATACCTGATGCACATCCGTACATGGAGGCGAAATACTCATACACATAAAATAAAATGAATAAACATTTAAAAAATAAAAATCCATGTGGAACAGAGCAACACATACTTTCCTTTGTCTAGCAAAAGGAGGAGAACTAGACACGGATTTGTATCTGACTATATCTGCAAAAAGAAACTTTGTCTGGAAGGGCAAACAAACAAACAAACAAACAAAAACTGAAGAGTTGCTGGGCCAGTGGGTCAAAGAGCTCACTACCAAGTCTGAAGACCGTAGCTTGGTCCCCTGGTCCCGCATGGAAAGAGAGAACAACTCCTGAAAGTTGTCTTCTGACTTCCATTTACACACCACAGCACACAAGTGCACATCCACAAATGTACACAGAATATGGTTCAATAAAATGCATAGGTTGAGTCCAATGCTACACATATAATAAAATGTATACAAATGTACAAAATGCTATAATAAAATTCACTAGTTTTACAACTAAATTTAATAATAAAAATTAAAATGCATAGGTTGAAAGAAGAAAAGGAACACTTTCTCAAAAATTACATTGGGATATATTCTTTTATTAGGAAAGGGTGTTAAAGGCTGTGTGGTATAAACACTATCTATCACACCGCCACTCCCTTGAGACTGCCTGGTCCCTTAAGGTCACTTTGGCTTTGGGGAGATGATAAAATGTAGCTCTTCAAAAGAGATTTCAGATTCCTCAAGAGGAATTTCTCAGCCTGAAATAGGCTGTTCAGAGAACATTTTACTTTTTAAAGCAGGTCGGGAGAAGTTGCTATTCTAATCAAGAAAGAGCAAGAGATTTAAAAAAATTGCTGATAGTCCCCTAATTGATGAGTCAGTTAATGACAAATAGTTAGCAAAACTGATTCCTGTTAGGCAAGACAGTGACGATTTTGTGACAGTGTTTAGGTCTCTGAGCTCCTTTTCCTGGGTATTGTTTCAGAATGGTGGCTGGTAAGAAGTCTTCCAGGAATCCACCAGGAAAAGCTTGAGGGGAGGCTTTCTTTCCAGGAAGTCATTCCTGGAAGTGTTCCCTCAGCCCGGTACCATGTCAGCTCTCAGCTACTGCTCCACATGATGAGGATGGACTAATATATATTTAGATATATGGAGAGAGGGAGATATAAATATTTAGGTATTATTATCTAAACATATATATATATATATATATATATATATATATTTATCCCTAGATGTTATCTCCATTTAAGGATAATATTTAATTTTAAAAATTTAATTCAAGCTGGGATGTCATGGCACATGTTTATAATCCCAGCAGTTGGGAGGTGGAGGCAGGAAGATCAGGAGTTCAAGGCTAACCTTAGCTGCATAGCGGATTTAAGGCCAGCCTGGGCTATATGAGTTTCTGTCTCAAAAAACAAACAAACAAACAAACAAACAAGCATTTGGGAGGCCGAGGGACATGGATTCTTGTGAGTTTGAGGCCAGCCCGTTTCCTGTTGTATACCTTCTCAAGTCACACTTCCTTCTTTTCCACGTTCAAGTCACTAAGCAACTATTTGTTACATATTTCTGCAAAAATTGTCGGGGCTACCAGCAGCACAGGGCTTTTGTTCCAGTGGGGGAATAAGACAACAAGTGATTGAACAAGTAAGATAACATATTGGGATAAACGAAACAGGCTGTGGGCTCGGTAATGACCGTAGATGGCGGGCAAAGAGCAGAGATCCTAAGGAGAGACAGGCTCTATCTGGGGACACGAGGCGTGATCGGACGGTAAGAAGGAGGCACAGGGAAATTTGGAGGAAGAGTTTGGCTGCCAAGGTGGAACAGGAAGGGTGAGTTCTGTGAGCTGGAGTGTGTGGAGACTCAGAAATGAAGAGGCCAGTGACTAGAGTCCAGTGCAAAGTGAGGATGGGCGGCTGAGGTCAGATATCTCCAAGGGCGTGGAGGCTGATGCTCTAAGTTTGAGTCACATTCTTGGTGCGTCCTGGAGAGGGGAGTGCAGGTTTTCAGGGAGCAGCCATACATCTTTCCTGGCCTTTCTTTAACGGTCATTACAATTTTGACAGTTTGAAGAGCAGGATATCTTTAGAGCAAAGGTAGAATAAAGATTTAAAATTTTTCATTTGTATGTGTGTGTGCGTGCATGCCTGTGCATGCGGCATAACGCGTATGTGGAGGTCAGAGGACAACTTTCAGGAGTTAGTTCTCTCCTTCCACCATGTGGGTCATGGACCCAACTCAAGACATCAGGCTAGTGGACACGCCTCTTTGCCCACTGAACCATCCTGCCGGCCCTAGATTAGATCCTTTACCCGGGCTACTGTGAACTAAATTTACGGGAAAGAAGCCACGCCTTACACTGAGCATTCTGCAAAGGCTGAGTGACCGGTTAGGTTGCAGTGACTGTGCAGAGGTGGGAATGTTGCCAGTCCAGAGCCTAATCACAATTTATCTTAGAGTTAGCTTTCCCCCACAACCTACTTACCTTTTGAATACCCATTCATTCCCCATCTTTGTGTGACTAAACCTCTTGAGACAATTAAGGGGATTTTTTTTGGAATGTAGCAACAGACCTCTAGCTTCGCCAATCCAAACTAAGAAAGTTGTTAGACAGCACCTGAGGCCCGTGGCAGAGGGTTCCCGGTATCACTAAAACCCACCCACCTGATGTGTCCACCAGTGTATTTGAAAAGCATGTTGCTTTGTGGCTTTCATGATTCTGTTACTATGCAAACTTCATGGTGTTGCTATAATGTTGGAACATGAAATGTGAGGAAACTTAACTCTGTGTTCCAGTGGCCATGGTCAGTCATATTTGGCTCCAGCATCAAGGGTCCCTTTGGCCTTTTGAGACAAGAGCTGTGTGCTCCTTCTGTTAAATCCCCACCTCAGGGTCTTCAGGATTGGGAATTTCCCTTTCAAATGTCTCAGTATTTGTAAGTACCAGGTATGTTAAATTCTCTTGAAAAATTCTAAGTCTTCCAGTCTCCTTGCTTTTTAGGGTTGACAACGACTCACTCACCTTTATTTATATTCTTTCTTGTTTGTTCATTTTTTGTTTTGAGACAGGATCTCACTATGTAACTGGCTGTCTTGAAACTCAGTATGTAGACCAGGCTGGCCTCGAATTCCCAGAGATCTGCCTACCTCTGCCTCCTGAGTGCTGGGATTAAAGGTGTGTACCACCACACTCAGCTTTTATATTCTTTTATAAAACAATTTTTTAAAATTTACTAAGTGCTGGAGATGTGACTCATCAGTTAAGAGCACTGGCCTGCTCTTCCAGAGGACCTGGGTTCAGTTCCCAGCACCCACATGGCAACTTTCAACCTTCTGTAACTCCAGTCAGAGGGTCTCTGACCCTTTCTTCTGACCTCTGTAAGTATCAGACACTCACATGATATACATACAGGTAAAACACTCATAAAATACAAATAAATAAATCTTAAAAACCCATTTTACCAGCATATGCTAATTATATATAATAATGGGTTTCATTGTGGCATTTTCGAAATATACAGAATACATGTACATTATGGAAGTATATGTATATGTGTGTGTCTGTGTGTGGGTCTCTGCATGTGAGTGCATTTGCTCATGGAGGCCAGAAGAGGGTGTCAGATCCCCCGGAGCTGAAGTTACAGATGGTTGTGAGCCACCTGACCTGGATGCTGGGAACCAACCCAGGTCTTCTGAAAGAGCAGTAAGCATTCTCAACTGCTGAGCCATCCTTCTAGGCCCACTTAAATACAATCTATTTTTATTATATTCATCTCCACTCTCTTCCTGCTGACCCCTTCCTCTCCTCTTCATGTCTTTATTTATGACCCAATGGGTTCCATTGGAGTCGCTCACAGGGTCCTGGGGGAGGGGCTGTTTACAGTCCCAGGGGCTTCTTGCCTGTGGTCACATCACTGAAGAAACTATTTCTCCTTTTCCCAGCAACAATTAACTGCCAATAGCTCCTTAGGCAGAGGTGAGGCCTCCTGTACCCCTTCCTCAGCTTTGCCTACATTCTTTATCATACCATTTCCTTTCTTCTACAACCTCATTTCATCTCCATTTAGGGATGATATTTAATTTTAAAAATTTAATTCAAGCTGGGATGTCATGGCACACGTTTATAATCCCAGCAGTTGGGAGGTGGAGGCAGGAAGATCAGGAATTCAAGGCCAATCTCAAGCTGCATAGAGGATTTAAGGCCAGCCTGGGCTACATGAGTTTCCATCTCAAACAAACAAACAAGCAAACAATACACCTTTAATGCCAGTACTCCATAGGTGGGGGTAGGTCCATCCCTGTTGGTTCAGGCCAGCCTGGTCTGCATAGAGTTCCGAGACAGCAGGAAAGAGACCTTACATAAAGAGAGCCTGTCTCAAAACAAAGCACAAAGCAAGGTGACCAGTCATTGAGGAAGACAGTCTGTGCTAACCTCTGGCCTCCACATGCTTGGACACACATTAAAAAAAAAAATCTTAGCATCACCAAAGAGTGAGACTTCTGAGTATATCTTTTTGTGTTTTATTTTTAAATTTTATAATTGTATGGGGGGTGTTTGAGGGTATGCATGTACACATGTGGGGGGTCAGAGGGCAACATGCAAGAGTCAGTTCTCTCCTACACTGTGGGTTCTGGGGATCCAGCTCAGGTCTTTACACTTGGCAGCAAGCACCTTTAAGCCAAGCCACTTTATCAGCCCTTGGCGTGGTGGGGTTTCCTTTGTTTGTTTAGTTGGTTTTATTGGGGTTCACTGTTGTTTTATTTTGGGGGATTATTTTTGTTTTGTTTTGAACCAGGATCTCTGGTAGCCTATACCTACTGGCCTCAAACCTACTATATAGTTAAGGATGACCTTGAACCCCTGACCTTCATACCTTGACTTTCCTAGTGCTCAGATTACAGGTGTGCACAGTCATGCTTAGATTTGTTATTTTCTTTTTGTTAATTTGTTGTTCTTGTTTGTGTTAGACATCTCAATATCCTAGGCTGGCCTCAAACTCAGCTGTCTTCCGGGTCAGCACTGGAGTACTGGGAACACAGGCATGGGTTTGACTTGGTCTTTGGGGCTAGTCTGTCTTTTTTTCTGTCAGGAATTCACCATGTAGACCATACTGGCCTCGAACTCATGGAAATCTGCCTGGCTCTGCCTCCAAGTACTGGGACTTCAAAGATGTGCATCACCATGACTGGCTTCTTTAGCCTGCCTTTAAAGTTTGTCATTCTGTAACCACTGACCACAATGCACACATAATTTTGACGTAAGATAATGAGCCAAAGGACCTATGTGTCATCCCTCAACTTCACAACCCATGTGGGATAACTAGTGTAGGTGCTTGCCTTTTGAGACCTCAGTAATTCATTCAATTAACCAGAGCACAAAGGAAAAATCCCCTGGGCACAAAGGATAAAATAGATTTGTGATGTTCTTCCAGCCCCTGAGTCACCCAAAGCTTTTGTATGTCCTTAAAATGAATGATTTGTCCACTTACAAATTGTATACTTGTGACTACTGTGGATGAACAGGACCTTTACTCTATATAGCTCACAAATATCATCTTTCATTGTTTTCCAAAGACTAACACCCACCACAGTTTATAGGTTTTTTTCCTCTCCTCTCTCCTCCTCCTCACCACCCCCAGAGCTCGGGCCGCTGTCACCATGACAACCAGAACAGAAAGCCTTGGAGCCTTCTCTCTTACTTCTTCTCTATGGGCACGTATCTCCCTAGAAGGACATTTTTTTTTTTTTAATATGTCGGCCAAACTGGACCCTGGAGGCTGTTCTTCAAATAGATCATTAAGTCTTATGAAATTAGCAGTCTAGAGACAAGATTCTGATGGTCAAGGAACTAGGGATCCTCATCTTGTGTCAAAGAAAAGAAAACAAAGTGTAGGAATGTGTTTTTACTGCCAGGGGCTTCACATCTAAACCCAGGTAGAGTTCCGGTTAGTATGTCCAAGTTCCTCCTGAGCTAAGTCAGCTTGGTTTGAGAAGCCCGTTTGCGCACTAAGAGACTGGAAAAAGTTTCTGGAGCAGAAACCTGTCCTTTGAGCCTTAGGCTCATGTCCCCATTGGCCTCCTTGGCATTCCCCTTGGCTGTCTCCAGTTCATCTCAGCCACAGTCTCATCCCCCTTCTTCCCTTCTTTTCCTCCTCTTCCTCCTCTCCATAAACAGGTGCACCAAGCGGCCAGTGTCCCACCCAATGGGAAGCATTCCTATTTGTCCCTCCCCCTTGCCTCTCTCCATAGCAATCCTTAGTCAGTCCTAAACCAGTAAAGGCAAGTTTTTCTCCTTCAGTCCCTCCCACCACTTTCAATGAAAGCATAGTTGCCCTCTGCCTCTATTTTTGTTATTTGGGGTTTTTTAAAAATTACTTATTTCCTGGTGTGAGTGTTTTGCTCTTGTGTATTTCTGAGATGAGGTTGTCAGATTTTTCTAGAAATACAGTTGTGGACTATTGCGAGCCATCTTGTGGATGGTGGGAACTGAACCCAGGTCCTCTGCAAGAACAAGTGCTCCTAACCCCTGAGCCATCTTTCCAGCCCTATTTCAGTCCTTTGAGACAGAGGCTTACTCTATGGCTCAAGTTGGCCTCCATCTTGAGATCTTTCTGTCTCTACCCTTCTGGTGCTGGGGGTGCACGTCTACAGCCCACAACTGGCTGCCTGGATTAGTCTAGGCTTCCCTCTCATTCCTCTTGTTCTTCATAGAGGAGCCACAGTGATCTTTTCCAAGGATAGACTAGAGGCTGGAGAGGTGGCTCAGTGGTTAGGACTATTCTCTGCTCTTCCAGAGAACCTGAGTGCCTGTAGCTGCTCCCAGGGAGATCCAACATCCCCATCTGGCTTCTGAGGGAACACCCACACACATGGCATTCACACACACACACACACACACACACACACACACACACACACACACAAATAAAAATGAATCTTTAAAGGGAAAAGAAATAAAAGGGATAATGACCATAGAACCATTCCCTTTAAAAATTCTTTTTAGCTTCCCCTTCTGCAGGGAAGAAAAGCCTCTACTCCAGTTCCTCATGCAGCCTCATCTCACCCCGACTCCCGACTGCCCTCTACTCTCCAGGAGGCTTGAAACTGCCTGGCTTCAATTTCCTCCCAAGTCCAAAAAGTTGCCACAGGTCTTGCTTTTCCCACAATGCTCTTTGCCCATTTCCACGCCTTTCCACTCTCCACCCCTTCCTGGAACTCATTCCCAGATTTTGCCAGCTCATTGCAGGGTGGCCATTTCCTTCTTAAGTTTGAGATCTCAGTTAAGTGCCACGCCCTCAAAAAGACCTCTGACCAACCCTAGCCAATGAGTCCAATGATCCCTCTTCCACCAATTAGTCTCATCAGGACCCCTGGTTTATTTCCTGTATAAGATTTCCCAGAACACATGGCTCTCTCCTTGTTTGTCTCCCCAACTAGGGAAGGAAACTCCTTGTGGGCAGGCATTCAGTCTTTTATTCAGGATGAAGGGCATACATGAAGCACTGTTAGTATCTGTACATATATGGGCAAACTTACCTGTAAGTCCGCTAAGGACCTCTCCTCCTAGGAGAGGTGTACCTTTCTCCTTTGCTACCAGGGTTTGGTGGCTAGGAGTCCACTCACATGGTGCACATGGAGAGTTTGGTGAGGAGATTATTAAGTGTGGGATGGACTGGGTTAAGAAAACCGACAGCCGGGCATTGGTGGCGCACGCCTTTAATCCCAGCACTCGGGAGGCAGAGCCAGGCGGATCTCTGTGAGTTCGAGGCCAGCCTGGGCTACCAAGTGAGCTCCAGGAAAGGCGCAAAGCTACACAGAGAAACCCTGTCTCGAAAAACCAAAAAAAAAAAAAAGAAAAGAAAAGAAAAAGAAAACCGACAGAAGATGTTCAGATACCAACCGGCAAAAGCAGGGAGCCATTATATGTGGAAGACGGGGGAGGGGGGGGGGGGAGGGGGGGGGGGGGGGGCACAAAGGAATGAACGGGCAGAGTCCAGTAAGACACGATGCTGGGAAGATGGACCACCATCCACCTAGGCATGTGGTCGCAAACCAGGACAGGAACTGTATCATCTTTTCTTACTCTGCCAAGTCTGGTCCATTCCCCTGCATGACTGAGGCCAAGCAAGAAAGCCAAGCGAATATGCCAGTCTGCAGGAGATCAGACTTTCCAAACCAAGCAGAGGCAGATAAATGGGGATGGAAGGGTAGAGGCACTCAACCCCAACAGCTGGCTTGTAGGCCGGTTCTGCCCCCATGACTTAGCAGCCAATCGCATTAGGAGTTTATGTTCAGACTACAGCTGCCATTTTTTTTGTTTTCCTACTGTGGGCCAAGGAAAACTAATTTTTATTTCTTTGTTGTTTTTGTTGTTTTGAAAGGGGGTCTCATGTCACCCAGGCTGGTCTTGAACTCACCCAGCATGTAGCTGAGGATGAGCCTTCTGCCTCTACCTCCCAAGTGTTAGGATTTCAGGGTTACAACCACCACAGTGTTGATTCCTAAACAATCAACTTAGTAATAAACCCAAGAGCACAATTCCTGGGGGCGTTGGAGCCTGCTTTTATCCTGAACAAGTGGGTGAAGTGTTTTTCTTATTAATAAGCACGACACTGCCCACTCAAGGAAAAAAAAAAAGGTAATCTTATTAGGCCACCTTCTAAATTGCATTATGAAACTTACTGATTATATTCATAGTATTTTCACAAAGTCGATGGGACCGATATTTGGCGAAATTTGATTTCTAGGTTCTGTCAAAGCAGTTGCAAGGAAAATAGCTCTGCAATCTGTTTTTCTGAGTCAAAATGCTTGAAGTATTTGGGTTCCAGTGTTCATCCTTCTCTGAACAGTTTGCTGCGTGAGAACGTCCGTAGCTGACTCATATTATTCTACAAATACCAAACTACACCCAGGTCTATTTCGGGGATATTGGTCATCTTGGAGCTTTTACAGACATATGCTGGAGGAAAAATACATGAAATGCAAGTTTTTCTGAGTGTTGGCCATGCAGGTTTACCTTTGAACAGCTGTGGGAGCTGGGCCAACTCAGAACAGCTGGAAGGAATTGCAGTATCAATGTACAACTCCTCTCTAAAATTCTTTGGTTTAGAACTTAACTTGAAAGCTTAGCTGGTTATATTGAATGTTTCGACAGGAGCAAAGGCGCCTATGTATACAGCGCCAGATGCCTAATTGATTGTCTCTGTTAATTAGGCCCTGGATCTGTGAATGGAGCCCCCCAGCCGCAACAGCAACTGGCTTTTCAATTCATTTTTCTCTCTGCTTAAAATGTTCTGGACATTGGAAACACTGTTTAATTATAATATCACCATCTGTCTATTCCCTGCATTGTGTGACCAGAAAATACCCAATGTGCTTATTGTGTTTATTGATTTATTTAAGCTTCAAAGATAATAGAATGCTATATGACAGGATGCAGAGAGGATGGATTTTTATCTTTCTACTGCTTAGAAAAGAGGCAAATTGCTCTATGCTTTCAAATGTTTGAAACAGACGCTATGAAAGAAATTCAAATTTGCCTCTGATTTCCCTGTACTCAGAGATTCCCTTGACAAAAAAATTATGTCCTAAAATACCTAGATGCCACCCGGTATATATTCCAAGAGAAGCAAAGTGGACAATGAGGTTTTCAAAAAATACCTGAAAAGCCAATTTGTAATGATAGAGATCTTAATTGAATCACCTGGGACCTTATGCTTAATGATAGCACCAAGTGCCTCTGGCTTCCAGTTAATTAACAGCGTTATCCTTCTTTTAGACAGAGTACATACGGTTGGGGTAGACCCATCGAAAATATGCTTCCCCAGGGAACACAATGCCTTCATGATGTGTGGGTGCTTATGCCCAGACTAAAATGGCCTCATTTCTTTCTCTATGAGTGTAGTGACCTTATCGAGTCACCCAGACTAAAGGATGTGGTAAATAAATAAATAAAATAAAATAAGGTAGTTTCACATCTAGAGATGAGAAAACACACTGGTGTAAATCTTACGGAAACTAAGCTTCAGAAACACGAGGCATTCGCTTTGACTGAGAAATCTCTCAGATGTGGGAGAACTATGTGTGAGATTTGGACTCTCGTATTCTCAAATATGAGGAATGTGTGTGCTCGCGTCAAGCGGCTGATAGTGGATGGAGAGGATTAGTGAGCGTCCCACTTGGCAGGCTGCTCGGCAGAAACCCATATGCTCTCTGACACTGATTATAATTACCTTCCGTCACTCCTAGGTTAGTTCTTCACAGGCATGTGAGCCAGCCCATCCTGAGGGAGGCTCCTGCTGTGAAACCATGGCTGGCACCGAATCTTTAACAAAAGATCAAGAACTTGACATTTATTTTTAAGCGTGAGAAGGAAGTATGCAGTGTTGGAAGCAAACAGGGCTAAGAAGAGCTTCTAAACGGTTCAGAGAGAAGTGGAACTCGGAGAGCTATCACGCAACATGCTGGTGCCTTTCCTCCTGCGCACTAGCCCCTGATGATTATGTGGGGACATAAAGACTTTATAATGCAATAGGTACACACACACACACACACACACACACACACACACACACACGCACAATACACACAATACACACATATTCACATCTTTTTAAAGTAGAAGGTGGGGTAATGCATTTATTATTTTTATTTTGAATCAGGTGTGGGTTTTTTTGTTTTGTTTTGTTTTGTTTTGTTTTTGACACAGGGTTTCTCTGTGTAGCCCTGGCTGCCCTAGATCTCACTCTGTAGACCAGGCTGTCCTTGAACTCAGAGATCCCCCTGTCTCTGTCTCCCAAATTCTGGGATTAAAAGCATGGGCCACCACTGGCTGGCTGACTCAGATTATTTTTTTGTAAGAAGATTTATTCCTATTATTTTAAATTATGTGTGTGTGGGGGGGGAGGAGGTAGGAACGCGTGAGCACAGGTGTCTGTGGAGACCAGAGGTCCTGGATCCCCTGGAGCTGGAGTTAGAGGCCGTTGAGAGCTGCCTAACATGGGTGTGGGGAACTGAACTCAGGTTCTCCTCAAGATCATCAAGATCTAACCACTGAACTATCTCTCCAGTCCCATTAGGTGTGTTTAACACTTTTACATCCAACTGATGATTCAGGGACACTGTTAGGAGGTTTGGTTCACACACAACAGAAAAGACAGCCATTTTCATTTTTAACTGACCAGCCTAGGAGAAACAACAACAACAACAGGGGTTTTGTTTTGTCCCCTCCCCACTAAAGGATGCAAGCATGCAAACTTCGAATTTGTTCACCTCTGTGGGAGCGGAGAGGTGTGCTTGCTGAAAAGGTTAAATAAAGTACACCGGGTGAGAATTTATCATCTTCAACCTGTCCACCTACAGTAAGGAAATCTCTTCAAAATTATTTTTAAACCCAACAGATGCAGAACAAGATGTGGTTGTCAGGAACTTAGCAAATGAAGTATAATAGGGTGTCAGCCCCTCCCCTAAAGGAGAGTCAACCTCAGGGTTTACTCCAGTGTCCTGACTAGTTGTACCATTAAAATCAAATGCAGAATATAATTAAGCAAATCCTCCAGGTGACAGCCTCAAAAGTCCCCTAGCTGAAGGACTCACCAGAAGGAATAATAAGTACTTTACTAAATGATTTAAACCATAAATTTAGTTCAGACGGGCTTTGAAGTCAGCATCAACCCCACAATAGACAGTTTGCAGCCAGTGGAAGGCAGTGAGTGTGATGTGTGTGCATGGTGTGTGTGTGTGTGTGTGTGTGTGTGTGTGTGTGTGTGTGTGGCTTTTTTGTTTTCACTGAGCTAGGCTCTTTTTTGTTTGTTTTTGTTTTTGTTTTCTGGAGACAGGGTTTCTCTGTGTGGCCCTGGCTGTCCTGGATCTCCCTCTGTAGACCAGGCTGGCCTCAAACTTAGAGATCTGCCTGCCTCTAGCGTGCTAGGATTAAAGGCGTGCACCACCACTGCCTAACCCTAATGGGATTCTTACTTCTACCTTTGTTCAAGTTGATGTGTGCATTTCTGGGTTGATGTATATATATCCAAGGTGTTGTGTATTTGTCTGAGCTGATATGTATATGTCTGCCTATATGTGAGAATGAGGTTGAACAAGTGAATTTAAGAGAAAGTTGCTGTAATGGTTTGAAGGAAAATGCCCCCCCCCCCCAACTCATATTTTTGAATGCTTGGTCATCAAGGAGTGGAATTGTTTGAAAGGATTACAAGGATTAAGAGGTTGGGCCTCGCTGGAGTAGGTATGGTCTTGTTGGAGGAAGTATGTCATTGGGGATGGGCTTTGGGGTTTTAAAATCCTTTCCCAGGCCCAGTCTCTCTCCCTCTTTCTCTCTGTCCCTTTCCTCCCCTGCCCCGCCAGCCTGCTGATCAGGATGTAGCTCTCAGCTACTACTCCAGCGACATGTGTGATGTCACGTTCCATGCCATAATGACAATAAACTAAACTTCTGAAGCTGTAAGCAAGCCCCCAGTTTAATGATTTCTTTTATAAGGGTTGTCTTGAACATGGTGTATCTCCACAGCAATTGAACAGTGACTAAAACAGCTGCATATTATTAAGAACTAAATGAGTCATGATAATAGACTTGTGAATACTGTATCAAAATTTAGGGGGAGAAAGCTGATGTGGTGGCACACACCTTTAATCTCAGCACTCAGGAAGTAGAAGCAGGCAGATCCTTGAGTTTGAGGCCAGCCTGGTCTACCAAGCAAGTTCCAGAACGTCCAGGGCTACACAGAGAAACCCTGTCTCAAAAAAATAACAAAGATGATAGATAGATAGATAGATAGATAGATAGATAGATAGATAGATAGATAGATAGATTTATGGGACTGGAGAGATGGCTCAGTGGTTAGAGTGATTGGTGCTCCTCTAGAGGACCTGGATTTGATTCCCAGCACCCACATAATGGCTCACAACCATCTAACTCCTGTTTGAGGGGATCCAATGCCCTCTTCTGGCCTCTGGGAGTACTGCATGTACTTCATACACATAAACAAAGCATCCTATAGATCACAGGACAATTGGTAGGAGCTGGTCCTCTCCTTCCACCTCGTGGATCTCAGGTATCAAACCCAGGCTGACATGCTTTCACACTGAACTACATTACAGGCATTGAGTCTCTTTTAATCTTTTTGATTTGGTATAATCAATACTGCTTTTCTCACCAAAGGTAAAGATGTTCATGGTAATTAAGGGGGGAAAGAGACCGTTTATCAAATGCAAATAGATAAGATAAAGAAGAGAAAGCCAACGAATTCTTCTTTTTTTTCTTTTTCTTTCTTTCTTTTTTGTTTGTTTTTGTTGTTATTGTTGTTGTTGTTGTTTTCGAGACAGGGTTTCTCTGTGTAGTTTTGATGCCTGTCCTGGATCTCCCTCTGTAGACCAGGCTGGCCTCGAACTCACAGAGATCCGCCTGGCTCTGCCTCCCGAGTGCTGGGATCAAAGGCGTGCGCCACCACGGCCCAGCGCCAATGAATCCCTATCCATAGCACTTTTGTTTCTTCCTTTTACAGAGGTTCTCAACCTTCCTAACGCTGCGGCCCTTTAACACAGTTCCTCATGCTGTGGTGGCCCCCAGCCATAGCATTATTTCATTGCTTCTTCATAGCTGTAATTTTGCTACTGTTATGATCTATAATTTAAATATCTGTGTTTTCCGATGGTTTTAGGTGACCCCTGTGAAAGGATCGGGCTGTGGATGATTGATAAATAAAATACTGATTGGCCAGTAGCCAGGCAGGAAGTATAGGCGGGACCAGCAGAGAGGAGAATTGAGAGAACAGGAAGGCGGAGAGGAGGAGACGCCAGCCTGCCGTCCAGGAGGCATCATATAAAGGCAGCAGGTAAAGCCACGGAACACATGGTGACATATAGATGAACAGAAATGGGCTGAGTATAAGAGTAAGAGCTAGACAATGGTAGGCCTGAGCTAATGGCTGAACAGTTTATAAGTAATATAAGTCTCTGTGTGCTTACTTGGTTGGGTCTGAGCGGCTGTGGGACTGGCGGGTGAGAGAGATAGGTCCTGACCGTGGGCCAGGCAGGAAAACTCTAGCTACAGGATCGTTAGACGGCCCCCCCCCCCCCCCCCCCCCGTGGGTCTTGATCCATAGGTTGAGAACCACTGCTTTAGAATGAGAATTAGCAGTGCTGGAGAGATGGTTCAGCAATTAAGAGCTCATACTGCCCTTGCAGAGGACCTGGGTTTGCTTCACAGCGCCCACGTGGTGGCCACATCAGAAACTATAGTTCCTGGAGACCTGACACCCTCTTCTGAATCCAAGGACACCAGATATGCGTGCGCTGCACATACATATGTGCAGGCAAAAGTGTTCACCAAGCATTTTACACGTATTCTCTTATTTCTTATACAAATCTTAAATACTGCAGGGCGGTGGTGGCGCAGGCCTTTGATCCCAGCACTTGGGAGGCAGAGCCAGGTGGATCTCTGTGAGTTTGAGGCCAGCCTGGGCTACAGGGCAAGATCCAGGATAAGCACCAAAACTACACAAGAGAAACCCTGTCTCCAAAAACAAAACAAAACAAAAAAAACCTTAAATACTTTATATATTTCAGTCCTCTAATCACCAAAAAGAGGGTTCATATGTCTCTGTTTTCCTCAGAGACAACGAAAGCTTAGAAAGTTTATTTGCCTAAAGTCACACAGAGAAGAAGTGACCTCTGGTAACCATCTGTGTCGAGCGGATCTTCCGGGAAACAGACAAGGAGGTGGAGTTGAGAGTACACACAGCCGATCTGGCAAAAACACCATTAGAGACATTAAAGGGTGGCTGCATGGGATGGAGCACACCTGTAATCCCAGTGCTTCGGAGGTGGAGGCTGGAGGGTCAGGAGTAGAAGATTTAGCTTGGTCACAAAATGAGGAGCCAGCTTGCCTACGCCTACCTGAGACCTTGTCTCAAAACAACAAAGTAACAGGAGAGAGAGAATGAGACAGGGCTCCCCAATCCCCTTTGAGGGCACCTCCAGTGAGCTAAGGACTTCCCACAAAATCCCATCTACCAAGATTCTGAAGCTTGTAGGTTACACCTTTAACACAGGGTGTTCTGGGAGACATTTAAGATAGAAATCCTGTTGGGGGTGGTGGTGCATGCCTTTAATTCCAGCACTCAGGAGGCAGAGGCAGGTGGATCTCTGTGAGTTTGAGGTCAGCCTGGTCTACAAAGTGAGTTCCAGGACAGCCAGGGCTACACAGAGAAACCCTGTCTCAAAAACAAAGAAAGATGGCAATTCTGGAGGGTGGCTCTTAGATACACCAGGTGTTTTGTTTTTTTTTTTTTTGGTTTTTTTTTTTTTGGTTTTTAGAGACAGGGTTTCTCTGTGTAGCTTTGCGCCTTTCCTGGAACTCGCTTGGGAGACCAGGCTGGCCTTGAACTCACAGAGATCCGCCTGCCTCTGCCTCCCGAGTGCTGGGATTAAAGGCGTGCACCACCACCGCCTGGCAGATACATCAGGTTTTACATTCAGACATTCAGCATGGGGAGGTCTGAGATTCACTAGAGTAAGGTGATATTAAAAACCCTGGGCCTCCAGCCCAGCAGAGAGCCCACAGATTAAGGTGCTAGCTGTACAAGACTAATGACCCAAGTTCCATCCCTGGAACTCACAGAGAGATGGATTTCAACCTCCACATGCATGCCATGCCAGGGTGCCCATGCATCTCCAGCTCAGTAATAGTATGTATTTCAAAAGCTACAAGACCGAATGAAAAGAGAAGGGAAGTGAGTGCTGAGTCCCAGGTGCTCCACATTTAGAGACCAGGAGGGGGGGGGGGGAAAAGGGGGGAGGGAAAAGCAGAGGGAGAAAGAACTGAGTGAAGAAAATTCTTTAAAATCACGTGTGTGTGTGTGTGTGTGTGTGTGTGTGTGTGTGTGTGTGTGTGTAAATGCAGGTAACTGCAGAGGCCCAAAGAACACAATTAGATCCCCTGGAGTCACAGGCAGGTGTGAGTCACCTGATGTGGATGCCGGGGAACCCAACCCAGGTCCTTCTTATCCACGGAGCCATCTCTCCAGCACCAAAGAAGAAGAAATTGCTTTAGGGAGTGATCAGGGCCATAAAAGGTGCTGACGGCAGAGAGGAGACCAGGAGGCCAGGAACTCTGTTCCTGAATTGAGCAATGTGGTGTGTTTAGTGTGTGTTATCTTGCATGCTCTCTACGGCCTTCATTTTTTCCCTATCTCTTCCCAGCTGTGCAATGGTCTGACACAGGGTGTGTCCCTAGGATCCAGAACAGAGTCTGGCTCATGGGAGGTATTCAAAGAGTAGCCATCAAGTGTTTCTTGAAAAGGAAAAACAAAAAACAAAAAACGTGGAAGCCGGACACGTGGCACACACCTTTAATCCCAGCACTTGGAAGGTAGAGGGAGACGGATCTCTGAGTTTAAGGCCAGCTTGGTCTATATAACAAGTTCCAGGCCAGCCAGGGCTATATAATTAGGACCTATCTCAAAAAGCAATCCACAGAACAAGAAAAATAAAATTATATTTCCAAATTTCTCTTTGTATAAAGAGAACTTGCTTTTGTATTTGGGTACAGGAAGCAATGATGTAATAGTAAAGAAAAAAACTGATATAGGGTCTCCTTATGGAGTGCAAGCTGGCCTTGAACTCTCCATTTTTCTGCCTCAGGACTTGCATGCTAAGATTATAGGAGAGCATCCCATGCCCAGCTAAGATTTTGAATGATTTATTCAAAATTAGGCAAAGGTTTAACCTCACTGTAAGGGTTTGGTCTTTAATTATGTCATCAGCCTTCGCCAGCTTCCCAGCCTAAAAAGCGGGTGGGCGCTCTGTTCCCTCTCTTCTCCTCCTTTCAGCTCCCTTCTCTCGGCGGCGGGCCCCCTCTCTCTCTCCCTCCCCCCCTCTGTCTCGCTGTCTCTCTGTTTCTCTCTCTCCTTCTCTCTCTGTCTCTCTCTTCCTCTCTCTCCCTCTCCCCCTCCCAATAAAGCTCTAAAAGGTTAACCATGGCTGTGATTCTTTCAACCAGCACGCTCCTCCGCCGGCATGGCCACCGCGGGCCAGTGCTGTAGCTTAACCAGCGCCGGTATAAAATATAACTAACACTCACCATATCCATAAGAGGGGATGGCGCAGTGTGTGAGCCACTTGCTGCTAGGCCTGGGGACCTGAGTTCAATCCTTGGAATCCACATGGTGGAAGGAGAGGACTGACCCCCAAAAGTTGTCCTCTGACCCCCACACACCCATACATCCCTTCCCCCCACACATACACCGTGACATATGCACAGTCTCTCCGGCACAAAGTTAGTGTAAATAAATAAATAACTGTAAAATATATTTTAAAGGGGATGGTAGCAATACGATAATGTTTGACGCTTTATTTAGAATGGTGTGTGGTGTTTAGTAGGTGCTCAACATGTGCTTTGTAGATCTGAAAGAGTCACACAAATCAGACCCCACAGCGGCATGGCAGGCTGTTCCAGATAAGTAAGTCATTGGAACAGCCTGTTCCATCTGCTTGGGGAGGGATTTGCTGTGCTCTCCCTCTATAGTCACGCTTCAGTCTCATGGTTCACCCAGTCTCACTTCAAATACCAGAAAAAAACCCTGAACCATTCCTGGGGGTTAGGTTTCCAACCAAAAGCACTGAAATGCCTCTCAGGGTTGGAAAAGGGACCATAATATATCTGGATCAGTGTTGCTATTGTCCTCGTTTTATAGTAAAATGATATAACTCTGAGAGCCAAGCCAGATGTGCAAGGTGACTCACACCTGTAATCACAGCACTCCAGAAGCTGAGGCAGGAGGATGACTAGCCTGGGCTACATAGAGAGTTCCAGACCAGCCTGCCCTATAGAATGAGACCTTCTCTCTCCTCCTCCCTGACCACTACCGAATATAATAACTTTGTACATACTACCTCGTTTCTTTGTTTAGACTCTATGGCTCAAACATCACTCCTTTGTGGACCTACACTGGATAGACCTCCCTAGACCTACTTTGTCTTCTTAGTTATCCTGAGAGTGGAAAGGCCACCAAGGCTTGGAAAGGCCATATTGTTGCAATCTAGATATTTGGCTCCAAAGGTTAACTAGGAAGCTCCCAGGAGGTTTAAAGCAGGTAAAGATCCCATTTTCAAGGAGATTGGCCTTTAACAAGGGAAAAAATGTGCTGAGTGAAGAGAGTTAGAAGGGGATGGGATAAGCAGTTGGAGCCGAGAGTCCATCTGGATTATCGCTAAGCAGCCCTGGCCTGTAGCCAAAGCTTCTGAGTTAATATTTCTCCTTTGTTGTTCAGGATTAGGCAACAGGCAGCCTCCTGCTAGTCTGCAGCTCTTCCTGCCCCTGGACCCACAAGGTTTGACCCTCAGCCTTTCCGCTTGTAGATGGGCAGAACTGATTGCATTTGGGCCCTGGTGTATTGACACCAGATATCAGGAGGAAATGCCAGGGTGGTAATTAAAGTTAAGATACTTTGGAAATTGGCATTTGGGGGAAGCTTCTAGATGTTACAAAATGCTAAGAACCTGAAAGACAAATATTTAAAGAAAAGCTTCAAGGACAGACTTTTCCAAATAGGGGCAGAGTTTGCATTAGCATGCTGAGTCTCTTATTATTATTATTAATTATTATTCCATGTAGATTAGTGCGGTGACAGGGGACGAACAGCTAATCAGGAAGGACAGAATGTTCACATGTGACAGCAGGAGAATGGGTTCTTAAGTCTGCAAGCGTGCCCTCTGAGATGACTCAAAGCACGATGCTGCAAACGCCCCCTTTGTGTCCTTGTCTTCACGGGGGCAGTAACATCTCTGCAAGTGACTGTACCTGACTGGCCTGTCATTATTTTTAACACATTCACTTGTCACTTCCTAATATTAGACATTGTGCTAACTGCTTTGCATATGTTATTCCCTTTTATTCTTTATACACGCGCCGCCGTGCAGCCCCCCCTCCCCCGCAAAAAAAAAGCAGGAGGAGGTATTAACGTTCTTACTTCATACAGAGAAAACAGCCTTAATCCCTTGGTCAGGCACAGCATCCAGAGAATGGGCAATGAATCACCAAGGAAGAGGAACAAACACAGTTAAGGGCCACTTCACAAAGGTAAAATGTACTTAGCTGGAATAACAGGATGCTCAGGTCAGGAAGGTGCTCTCGGATGCGAGGGCTCTTTGAATAAGAAATAAACACAGGCACATTCCCATTTCCATTCACATTCTGTTTCCTTCCATGAGCTGAGTATTGTGTTGGGACCAAGAAGAACTAACAGATGCAGGTCTCCTGCTAGTGAGAGACAGACAGCTCAAGCCTTTGTGGTATAAAGCAGGGCTTTTAAAGAAAGCTTTTCCAAAAGGGGCAATCTTCTGAGCAGGCCGGCCTGCTTCCATGGAAATTCTAAGGCTCTGCAATCTGATTTTCTTTTCCTTCCTGTACTGAGGTGAAGCTGTGCACCCACTGGTTCTGAGAAACCAAAGGCGAGGTGTTTATCAGGCCTGGGGAGTTGCCATGGCTTCCTGGGGGGGAGTGACAGCTGAGGTGTCACATCAGCAGTTACTTCTTCTCCCTGCAGTAGGATCCTTGTGCACAAGGTGTGAGCGAGCACTGACCTATTTAGGATGCTAAGACACCATGGGAGCGCAGATTGTACGGGACTAGGGTAGGGCGAAGAGAAAGGCAGGAGCCGGAGTGTGCAGATCCTAAAATACTGCGGGAAGAAACTGAGAAGTTTGGGGATGCTTTTTAAATGGCTTTGGTTTTTATTATTTTAATATTTTTATAATGTTTATCATTGGTAAATACATTATTTATTCATTTTATATTAATATTCAATAGACTCACATAATACGTATGTTTTATAAATACTATTTATTTGGGGGGGTTGACAGGGTGTTAGGTAGCTGAGGCTGGTCTCAAACTTCTGACTGTCCTGCCTCTACCTCCCAAGTGCTGGGATTTCAGCTATGCCCACCCTGCCCAGCTTGAAAACTGTTACTCTTTGCCTCATATTCATCAAGTCTGTTATTTTAAATAGGAAGTCTTTAAACATATTTTCTATTTTATCTCGAATTTGATTGAGCCCTGATTTTGTAGTCTGGCTCTATATCCAGGAATTCAAGACAATGAACTGTTTTAAAAGCACTTTCCTTTGTGTGAAACGCTGGACGCATGGAAAACTCACCCACACTTTCCTTTCGTTGTGCCGCTTCATACTTTCATGATGGAGAACTTTCTAATTGGTTCCTGTTTTCATGGTGCGGGGGATCAAATCCAGGGCCTTACATAAGCTATGCAAGGTCTTTATCACTGGGTTAAACCCCCTAGCTCACACAAACACACACACACACACACACACACACACACACACACACACACAGAGTTTCAATTTGTAACTCAGGATGGCCTGGAACTTGGCATATAGAGAGTAGTGCAGACTGGTCTCAAACTTGAGGTCCTCCTGCCTCAACCCCCAAGTGATGAATCTAATTGCCTTTAATACTTACAAATTTATTAATTTAAAATATTTTTTATCAATAAAATATAATTATTCTATAATTATTAAAGTGAAGTAATAAAATTTTGAGTTACAAACTTACCTGGGCTGGTGTAGAGTCAGAGGCAAGAGGATTTCTGTAAGCTTGAGGCCAGCCTGGTCTTTGAACCTAGTTGTGGACACACACCTGTAATTCCAGTACTTGCGAGGTAAAGACAGGAGGATAAAGCACTCAAAACAAAACAAAATAAAACAAAGCACACAGCCTTTACTAAAGACATTTCTTGTTGATACAGATATACAACATTCTTACAGGAATCTGAATTGAATCACTCATAAAAAATCCTAATTGAATGGAGAACCGTTCGTATGCCAATGAAATTTTGCAAAACGATGAATTCATTTTAGGGAAAGAAGAAAATGAATAAACAGAGAAGGGTAATCTACTTAGTTTTTGTGATTTCATCTGGTTTTTGAGTGTTTCTTAAGCAATCAAAAGATTGGTTTGTTTTTATTTTATGTGTAGGAGTGTTTTGCCTGCATGTGTATTAGTACACTGCACGTATGCAATGCCCATGGAGGCCTTAAGAGGGCGTCAGATCCCCTGGAACTGGAGTTACATTGGTTGTTACCTACCATGTGGTGCTGGGAACTGAATCTGGGTCCTCTGCAAGAGCAACAAGTGCCCCAAACACTGAGCAAGCTCTCCAGCCCCATGCTGTTTTCGGGGACAGGGTTTCACTGTAGCTCAGGCTGGCCCATCACTGTGTAGCCAGGGCTGCCCTTGAGTTCCTGATTTTCCTGCTTCCACCTCCTAAGTGCTGGGATTGCAAGTGTGCCACAGGACATCTGGTTTCATTATCCTGTACGTCTAGGTTTTGTGATTCATTTTAGTGTAGTATGAACACTTTTACACGTACCTTCTCTGGCTGTAAAGGCAGTATGTAATGACTGAGAACCTACAGTTCATGTAACCCATATTTTTCCATCCTTCGCAGAGCTGAGATTACTAATGGGGCCACATTAGCAGTAGTGCCTGAACTGTTACTAGCTCTTTCACTGTACAAATCTACTTTGCTCTGTCCTGTTCTGGTGTCTTGACGGCGCTGCAGGAGCTATGCAGTCACTGATGTAGTTACCATAGGAGCCACTGGAGGGCAGCAGCTCCCTCTCACCTCTGACCCTACTGTGGAAATGTTGTCCTCAGGCCAAGAGCATTCCTGAAGCAGCAGCTTATAGCAGTTGCTTGACAACTGTACAGAAACAGAGAGGTTCTCTTTCTTCCACACTTCGTTGTATTTTGTCACAGGGATTTTCTAGAATTCGTAGATTAGTATCTGACTGAAAAAATGGAGGGAAAAAAAATGACCCTGGAGGTGGGGAGTTGGCTGTTTGTCAAGGGCTTGTTGAGCAAGCATGAGTACTTCAGTGTAAAAGCTAGGCACACCAGCAGGCACCTCTAATTCCAGTTGTGTGAGGAGAGGGCTTGAAACAGGCAGGTCTGGAAAATTCATTGGCCAGTGACCTGCCTCAAATAATAAGGCAGCAGCTAAGGAGGCAGAGGCAGGCGGATCTCTGCGAGTCTGAGGCCAGCCTGGTCTATATGGTGAATTCCAGGCCAGCCAATGCTATATAGTCTGTCTCAGAAATGCTATATATATATATACCTGTCTCAGAAAACAACCCAACAAAACACAACAACAAACAACAAATCGGCGGGGCTGGAAAGATGGCTCAGTGGGTAAGAGCACTGGCTGTTCTTCCAGAAGACCTGGGTTCAATTCCCAGCACCCGCATGGCAGCTCACAACCATTCATAACTCCAGTTCCAGGGGATCTGACTCCCTACTCTGGCCTCCAAGTGCACTGCGCAAACAGAGTGCATAGATACACATGCAGATAAAACACTGAGATGTATACAGTAAAAATAAATAATATTCCTATAAAAATAAGGTAATAGAACTCATGATGTGGCTGAGTTGGTAGAGCACTCGCCTAATATACATCAAGCTGTAGGCTCAATCCCAAGCACTTCCTAAAAGATTGTGGGGTGGTTTATACCTGTAATCCCAATGCTCAGGGAGTTGAAGTACAATCAGAAGTTCAAGGTTATCCTTAGCTACATTGTGAGTTCCAGGCCAGTATGATCTCCATGAGATTCTGTCTAATAACAGACAAAATAACAACAAAATAATAAGGTGGAAAGGGATGGAGAAAAACACTTGCTATCATATCAACCTCTGGCTTTCACAGACACGTGTGTTCAGATACACATATGCAAATAAAGGAAAGAAATGGCCCCGATACCCTATAGCTGGCAGCTCACAGCTAGCCTCACAGTGTTCCCTCACCAAAGGTAAACAGTTTTCACCCGGTAACAACAATCGTCAGACAAGGTCACTCGGTTGCCTTGGGGAAACAAGACAATCACGAGACCACGCTGTAATCATGTCAGCATGGACACAGAAAAGGACATTAAAACAACCACAAAATCAGCCTTCCTGTTCGAGCTACGTGAGTGGGCCTGGTGTTCCAAGCTTTCCTGGGATGGGGCCTCCAGCAGTTGTGTCCAGCCTCATTCTCTACTGCCTCATTCCTTCATCCCTTCTCACACTCCTCAGGCTAGCTGACGCCCGAGGAACGGCTGAGGTCTCCATGATGCGTTAGTTCACTGACAATGTGCCTGGGCGACTCTTTTTTCTTTTTCTTTTTGGTTCTTTGAGATAAGGTCTCTCTGTATAGCCCTGGCTGACCTGGAACTCGCTCTGTAGACCAGGCTAGCCTCGAACAAAAGCCAGTCTGCCTTTGCCTCTCGAGTGCTGGGACTAAAGGTGTGCGCCACCACCGCCACTGGCTTCATGGATTACTTTTATAATGAAAAGAGTTACACCTTATAAATAATAGTACTTAAGAATATACTCTTTCCTTCACTATTCCCTTAGAAAGAAAACAAGTGTTGGGGATGCGGTTCAGTTAGCAAAGTGCTTGCCTGGCAGGCCCAAAGCCCTGGGTTCCATCCCCAGCATAACATAAATCTAGGTTGTAATAGGACACAGCTACATTCCCAGACCTGAAACGGGAGGTGGGGTGGTGGGGGTGGTGGGGGGTGGTAAAGTCAGGAGGGTCAGACTTTCAAGGTCATTCTCAGCTATTTGACTAGTTAAGAGGTCAGCCTAGGGTCCATGAGAACGCGCCTGCAAAAACTGTATGTGAGAGGAGCAGCTTCAAACCCCCTCACGCACACATGCCTTGGGTTTCACATCAAAATTATCCACTTCGTCTCTCACTTTTCCTTCCTCCCCGTCTTCATTCCTTCTTCCTGTTTACTCTCCATGGCTGTGTCTTCGCTCTTCGCTCCTGCTCACATTCTTCCTCCTTTTACCCATATCCCCCCCCACCCCCCAGCCATGAGTCTTGTAGGACCCTAAGCCCTTAGGTGGGTTCAAACTGGGGGCAGACACCACAGAGCACACACAGCACTCTGCTCAGCTTGGCAGAAACCACTGAATCGTGTCTCCTTCCGCTGTCCTAGAAAGAAGCCTCTCACTGCACCCAGGGTAGGTGACGCTCTGCAACCCAACAATGGTTTCATCCGGACCCCTGACCTAGGAAACAGTCCGGAAAACAGACTCCTGCCATTGTAATGTGTGCGCCCTTCATCTAGACTGGACAGTTCTAGACTGGACAGTCCTTGGCTATATAGCGAGTTTGGGACCAGCCTGGGGTACACGAGGGCCTATTTCAAACAACAACAATAACAAAATAAATAAACACTTAAATACAACGAAATTAATTTTTAATTTTTATTACATTTATTTGTGTGTGTGTTCAAGCGTGTGTGTGTGTGTGTGTGTGTGTGTGTGTGTGTGTGTGCCGTGCACGTGGAGGTCAGAGAGTGCTCTTCCAGAGTTAGTTCTCTCCTCCCACCATGAGGGTCCCAGAGGTCAAACTCAGGTCATCAGGCTTGGTGACTAAGCACCTTTACCTGCTGAGCCATCCCACGGCCTGCAAAACTCTTTTAAACTACAACGGTGGTTCAAGCCTGTAAGCTCGAACCCTGGGCTCAGAAAGCCTAAGTCAAGAATTCAGGTTGGGTTGGAATTCAGCCTGAGTTAAACAAAACAAAACAGAGAGGGAGGGAGAGGTAGATAATATACTTAATTCCTATTTTATTTATGTGCACATTGAGCCACAGAATAGCTCAGTGGTAGAGCACTTGCCTACCATATGCAAGGTCCAGAGTTCAATCCCCAGTACTGAAAATAACCATCCCCCAAGCTCTACGCTATCGGACACAATATCCTGAGATAGCTATCAGGGACCCCTGTGTCCTCTCTGATCTAAGCTGGGCAAAGTTGAGTCAACTAAACATTCACTCATAGTAACTCATTTCCAGAGCCAAGGGGCAAACAGTAGCTGTTTGGTATCTAAGCATCCCAGCTAGCAGGGGGCCCTGAGCAGACCACTTGCCCCTCCCCCCTTTTTTTGATTTTTCGAGACAGGGTTTCTTTGTGTAGCTTTGCGCCTTTCCTGGATCTAGCTCTATAGACCAGGCTGGCCTTGAACTCACAAAGATCTGCCTGCCTCTGCCTCCCAAGTGCTGGGATTAAAGGTGTGCGCCGTCGTCGCCGCCGCCGCCGCCGCCGCCACCACCACCTGGCTCCATTTGCCCCTTTAAGTGTTTCATAGTTTTTACCCTTGACCCTCCAGCTCTGCCCTGCCTCCAGCTTCCACACAAGCCTGCTTGTTCAGCCTTTCCATGAATCCTGTAAGGTCATCGCATTCTTCTAGCAACTTCTTTTCTGTGTGAGCTGCCAGAATGTGTTTATAATTTTCTGTCACCAAAGAGACTTAATAGATATCTTTGGAGGTTAAAGAGGGCTTGGAAATTCTCTCTGTTCTACATTCGGTGATAAGTGACGGAGAGAACTTTTTTTAAAACTCTGTTGCTCGAGTTTGAGCCCAGTTTTACCACTACTACTTTCTCATCTATTAAACGGTGATAATCACAGCAGCTACCTCAAAGGCTTGAGAGAAATGTGTAATGACTGTGGAACAGTGCCAGGCATGTAGACTGTGAACCCAATAAATATTATTCCTGTTTTTTTTTTTTTTCTTTCCCCCCGAGACAGGGTTTCTCTGTATAACAGCGCCTGTCCTAAAACTCACTTTGTAGACCAGGCTGGCCTCAAACTCACAGAGATCCACCTGCTCTGCCTCCTGAGAGCTGGGGTTACAGACATGCGCCACCACCATCCAGCTTATCCCTTCCTGTTTTTATCACCAGTATTTCTATTCAGTTAAAGTTATTCTAATTATGAAGGGGCTGTATACTAACAATGCTTCTCAGATGGGTTCTTCCCTTGTAACCCACAATGATCTTTAATTTGCAATACTCTGCCTTAATCTCCCAAATCCAGGGATTACAAGCATGTACAGCTACACCTGGTTTTTACATTGACAATTTTTTAAAAAGATTTATTTATTTATTATGTACACAGAAGAGGGCGCCAGATCTCATTACAGATGGTTGTGAGCCACCATGTGGGTGCTGGGAATTGAACTCAGGACCTCTAGAAGAGCAGTCAGTGCTCTTAACCTCTGAGCTATCTCTCCAGCCCTTACATTGACAATTTTTAAAAATATTACATTTGTTTGTGTGGGACAGTGGGGGGAAGGGGGAGGTTGCAGGTGTCACAGCACACATGTGGAGGTCAGGGGACAACTTGCAGAAATCGGTTTCTCCTTCCACTACGCAGATCCTGGGAACTGAACTCAGGTCATCAGGATTGGCAGCAAGTGCCCTTCTTTAATAAGCCCTCTGGATGACCCCACAGTGATCATTTCCAAATGTGATCCTCATAGTTTTAACTCAACTTTTGGATGCAGTTGTGGTGGCACACATCTGTAATATCAGGGTTTGGAAGGTTGAGGAAGCAGGATGGAGAGGTGGAGATTATCTTGGCCTACACAGTAAGACCCTATCTCAAACATAAACCAATAGCTGGGCATAGTGGCACACGCTTTTGATCCCAGCAATTGGGAGGCAGAGGCAGGCAGATTTCTAGTTCGAGACCAGTCTGGTCTACAGAGCAAGTTTCGGGCCAGCCAAGACTATATAGTGAGACTCTTTCTCAATATGCAGTAAAGTGCCCCCCCCCCCGAAGGCCTGCATACACACATGAACATGCGTGCGCATGATAAATAAGTAACAAGTGACAAGTGACAGTCCTTAAGGAGCCCACATCCACACTTGGGTGAGTTTTATCTTTTCCCTGAGGTTCCCCTTTTCTGTAAACCCTCATGATTAAGTTGATAATAACAATCTCTTTTGTGAGGACCAGGGAGATGGCTTGGGAGTTGAGAGGATAAAGAAACTCACCGGCAAGCCTGATGACCTGATTTGATTCTCAGAACCCACATAGTAGAAGAAGACCAACTGCTGAAAGTTGACCTCTGACCTCTACAGGTACGCCCACATCCAACACACTTGCATGCATGCAGGAAAGCACACACACACACACACACACACACACACACACACACACACACACAAACAACTAAATAAACTTTTAAAAATTAATGCTGGGTAGTGGTGGTGCACACCTTTAATCCCAGCACTCGGGAGGTAGAGGCAGGAGGATCTCTGTGAGTATGAGGCCAGCCTGGTCTACAGAGTGAGTTCCAGGACAGCTAGGACTACACAGAGAAACCCTGTCTCAAAAAAACTGAAACAAACAAACAAAAAAATTAAAATCATTTAAATAAACTTGAACTCTGCTTTAAAATAAGTAACTTATTAAAATAAAATATGGGTTCTATTAAAATCTGCAGCTTTTTTCCCTAGGAAAGGTTATATTCATTATGATTTTTTCAGCTTGGCTATCATGGATAGCAATCATTGTCAGCTTTGAGAATTAGCTAAGTAAGAAGTGTATTAATTTTTTCCTATTGTCCTAAATTATCTTGGCTCTATCACACTCATCAGATAAATATGCCACCCTCAATTTGGCTTTTCTATTTTGATGATCAAAGTATTCACCAAGAATAGTTTCTGTTAAGAATGCTGTCCCATCTACAATAAGGGCAGCTGTCTGATAAATACCACATCATCAAAATTAGACTAGAACTGATATAATTGCTTTTAGAATGAAAATTAAAGTTTCAATTATTTTCTTTCATTCAGTGAGGGTAAAGGACGCTCTCATTACCAGTTTATAAAGCACATAACTGAAAAAAAGCTACTAAGAATTATTAAAGAGCCCATCTTTTGCTTATTGTTACTAAATATTACCAAATACTAAGCTTAAACTATATCTATATTTTTCCTAATTGGGTCATTTTCTCAGACTATATGCTCTTTCAGGGTGGCACAGTGACTTATTTGTTTCTCTGGTGTTACAAAAATTATCCAGAACACAGGATTGCCCACTTCATCCTTTTTTTTTTTTTTAATTTTTTTTTTTCAAGACAAGGTTTCTCTGTGTAGCTTTGTGCCTTTCCTGGACCTCACTCTGTAGCCCAGGCTGGCCTCTAACTCACAGAGTTCCAGTTGCCTCTGCCTCCCGAGTGCTGGGATTAAAAGTATGCGCCACCACCACCTGCCTGGCTCCCACTTCAATCTTTATAGAATAATTTTTGTTGTTCTTTTTGAAACAGACTCATGTGTGCAGGCTGGCCTCAAAACTCACTATGTAGCTGATGTTGAACTCGTGACATTCCTACCTCATCCTTACAAGAGCTGTAATTACAGGTGTGTCTGATTCCTTATTCAATGTTTTTTGAAACAGGTCTAATCTGTTCCAGGCTAGCATCAAACTCAATAAGAAGCCAAGGATAACCTTAAACTTCTGATCCTTATGCCTCTGTCTCCTGAGTGCTGGTATCACAGATAGGTGCCACTACACCCAGCTTATGTGGTACTCGAGAACAAGCCTGGAGCTGTGTGCACACTAGGCAAGAACTTCTAACAACTGAGCCATATCCCTGTTGGTTTTCCTCTGGCATAGTGGCTGTACTTGAATCTGCTGCTGTTTCAGCCAGTAATTGTGGCTCTGCAGTTACTGGCCCACTTCTCAGGCAGCAGCCCTGGGGGACTTTTAAGTCCTGCCAGATCCACCTCCTGCCACTGCCACCAAGTGTAGTTTTAATTAGATCTCTATCATTCTCTTTATCAATAAAACTTGATAGTGAGAGGCTGGGGTGAAAACCTGCTAGCTCAGAGAGGTTGAGGAGCAATTAGCTGACTTTCCCTCTTTGACAATGTCTTAAACCAGTGCCAAACCAAAAGACCACCACACTCAAAGTCCCTCCCTACTACTTCCTGTGCGTCTCTCTGTTTGTCTTCCTGACTCCATTTAACTCTCTATGATTAATTTCTGTCAACTAGTTGATGGCTCTGCCACCTGACCCAAGATTGATTTTATTTAATTAACACAAATGCAAACTCAGGGGTCACAGGGTGATCAAATATCCCACAACATTTCCCCCTTTTGGTCTAGATAAAAAGGAAAGGTTTTAACTCCAACATAGTAAAACTGTATACAATAAGAACAATTATCAGGTAAGAATTACATTTACAATGTCCAGTCCAGTTGTATTTGGCAAATTCAGAGAAAGTACTCTATTATCTTTTCTAAACCACTTTCTAGCATAACCTTGTATTACCAACCTAAAAATGTGTTTTTAGTCCTTAAACATTTTCTTAGATAAACAACTTAAGATTTTATGGTTCTCAACCATAGAAATTTTACATCTCTTCTGTAAGTTTCTTTTTTTTTTTTTTGGTTTTTCGAGACAGGGTTTCTCTGTGTAGCTTTGCGCCTTTCCTGGAACTCACTCTGTAGACCAGGCTGGCCTCGAACTCACAGAGATCCGCCTGCCTCTGCCTCCCGAGTGCTGGGATTAAAGGCGTGTGCCACCACCGCCCGGCTTCTGTAAGTTTCTTTTCTGAATTTGGTAACAAAGAAAATGGTATAACTATTTAGTATTCAACACCATCAGAGATTTGAGAAAGATAAAATATTACCTGAGTAAAAAGGAAGTGCAGAGCAAGCAACTTCCAAAACTATAGAAATGACAAAGAGATAGCTGGCTGCCTGGACAGTCACCCAAGGTTCCTCTGCGACGTTGAGGCATCCATCTTCAGCCTACAGGCCTAGAATATCTGACAGACTTTTCTGTGAAGCAGGAATTTTGAAGGACTGGCCTACCTTGTCTTGGCAAAGTTTGGCAGTTCACTTCCTTTGTGTCTTGTTCATCCAATTTGGACAGAATACTGTCAGCAGTTGAGGCAAAGGCAGTTTCTTGCCCAATGGCTAGCTTTGCCACATTGAAAGCAAACTCCATATGGAGTTTCTTCGATACCCATCATCTTCTCTGAAGTAGATTGGAGCTGCCAGGAGCAGACACATCTCACTGTCATGAAAAGCCTTACGTTATTAAAACATTTCACAAGAGGCACATGTGGATCACTTGGATCCAGAGCTTGATTGTATCCTAATCATTCTATCTTCTACTCACTCTCCTATAGGAATTCTTATACAGAGAGAAGATAATATCTTAGAATGAATATTTTTACCACACAAATAGAGTGAAAAATTACTTGTTCTTTATATAATCAAATTCTATTACCTGCAGGAACAACCCAAAAGGTACTCAAAGAAATGAAATGTGATAAATGGATGTGTTTCATTTTGCAGAGGAAAAATTAAAATATGTGTACCATATCATAGATATATGGCATTTAAAATGTTGCCTGCAAGATGTAGGACTATCAGCTACTTCTCCAGCACCATGTCTGCCTGCATGCACCATGTCCCACCATGATGATAATGAACCTCTGAACTGTAAGTGAGCCATCCCAATTAAATGTCGTCCTTTATATGAATTGTCATGGTCATGGTGTCACTTCACAGCAATAGAAATCCTAAGACAAGAATCATACTATTAATTACTCATCTAGAAATACCTATAATATATGTAAGTTTGTATATACATGTTCCCCCTAAAAGCTATGGACTATCTAACAAAAACATCAACACCAGGCATGAGAAACCCTCTTCTGAGTTGTTGGTCAGAGTTGTTCAAGAGACTCCTTTTTTTTCTGTTTTTTTTTTTTTTTTTTTCGAGACAGGGTTTCTCTTTGTAGTCTTGGCTGTCCCGGAACTCACTCTGTAGACCAGGCTGGCCTCGAACTCACAAAGATCTGCCTGCCTCTGCCTCCTGAGTGCTGGGATTAAAGGTGTGCACCACCACCACCTGACTTCAAAGACTCCTTAAATGTTATAAGCTATTGCTGTTGCCCTGGGTTGCTCCCAAAGGTAGAAGGTACTTCAGACACAGGCATAGAGGACTGAAGCTGGATCTGACCTGAAAGCCTTCTTCCTGAGGACTGGCTCTCACGGTAGCAGAAGGTGCCATGCAAGCTTCCAATCAACCCAGCTGGGATAACTATGAACTACAACAATGACCGGCATGGCACCATAACTTTAAGGGTGCAGTAGTGTCACATGCCTTGGCAGTCACCAACATCTTTCTAAATGGCCCTAAGACCCACTCAACAAGAGCAAAACCATGCCCGGTAACGGAAACCTAGCCAACTGCTCAGGGTAGTAAAGCTGTGGATCTTGGAGGAGAACCTACAACCACTACCTTACTAAACCAGCATAACCCCTAACTACATTCTAAATATTTGTCCTGATACCCACAGATATGTGTAGGTCTCACCCCTCATCAAGGAAAGTTTCTCTTTGTTGCAGACAGAGATCATCACACAACCAATCAAAATGCAGAGTTGTGGAGCCCAGTCCCAACTGATGCATCTGCAACAACTCCTGCACCTAATGCTTGGGGATCATTGTAAAAGAGGGAGCAGAAAGATTGTAAGAGCCAGAGGAATGGGGAGTTTGCTGTGAGATTGTGTCTCATAGAAATGTCAGAGACACTACACCCATGAACTCATCATCATGGCTGCCTAAACATGACCGGAACGTGGATGATACTAATAGACACACTAAAATGAATGGGGAAAGACCATGAGGCTTCAACCTAGATAAAGAATGACAGGCAAGCAAGGAATGCTTAAATAGGAAGAAATCCTCCTCTCCAGGGAAGAGCACACAAATTGGTTATCCAATACCAAATGGTCAGCCCTGAAAACACACACACAAGTAACATTATATAAACTCAACAGGTTGTATTTATATATTTAGAAATACACACACACAACAACAACAACAATTAAAGAAAGAGAGGGAGGAGATGGACGAGGGGAAATGATGTAATTGCATTATAATCTCAAAAAGGTAAAAATCAATAACAATACAAAGAGCTATTTCTGAGCTTGGTGAGATGGCTTGGTGCGCAAAGGTGCTTTCCATCAAGCTGGGCCACCTGAGTCCAGTCCCCAGAGCTCATGTAGAAAGATGGATTCCTACAGGTGGTCCTGACCTCCACACCTATCATTGCATAGGCACATAAATTAGCAGGTGTAATTTCTTAAATTCTGAAAACAAAGCTATAATAACCAATTAATCCATTAATTCCCAAATGGACTGACTCATTGATGAGGACAGAATCTTTATGGTGCAGCCACCTGCCAACAGTTCTGTCTCTCAACAATCATTATCAAATGATTGATTTGGGGATGAAGTTTCCAACACATGGAATGTGGGGAACATAATCTAACCATAGTAGAGAAATTACAATAGAGCAATAAACTTCTTGAACAGCTTCAAAATAAATATCTATACACCTTTAAGGAGAGATTAAGTAGGTGGATATAGACGTACACACAATCTGTATGTATATATAGATTTATTATTATTATTTATTATTATTAGTGAAATAGAGAGCAAACTAGAACACCAAGGAAAACACAAAGGAACAATTTAAACAATCAAAAAATAAAACCACCCAGGAGTGCAGACAGTCAATTTCCAGAGTGAAAAGAACTCAGAATTAGGAATGGAGATCCATAATACCTTGTTTTAGGAACTTCACAAAAAAGGACCTTCAAGCCTTCTGGACAAAAGTAAAAAACACAGCAAGGAATCAAAAGTGAGCAGCTTTGGGCATCACAGTACCAAAGCTGAATGGGTTAGACATCAGCTAAGCATCCTTATTGTGAAATTCTTTCAAGTGCCCCATAATAGAAACCTGCTTCGCTATGCCCAGTAACAGAACACGATCTACTTCTACAGCATGTAAGATTACTTTTCCCTGGAAACACATACTTGAACTCTTTCCAAACACTGTCACAAAGATCAGAAAAAGAAGCTCACAGATGGAGTGTTGCAGTCTAGCATTTTGAGACTGGATAGAGTGCAGTACACTTGTCTCAGCATGCAGAAGGCTGAGGCAGAAGAATCTTGAATTCAAGGCCAGCCTGGGCTACACAAGGAGACACTGCCAAGAAAAGATTAGGAAACTAGGCGTGGTGTGGTGTGTGCTTATAATCCCAGCACGTGGCAGAGGCAGGAGGAACAGGAGTAATCTAGAAAAACGGAAACGAAAGAAC
Source organism: Peromyscus attwateri (assembly GCA_902168425.1). Taxonomy (NCBI): domain Eukaryota; kingdom Metazoa; phylum Chordata; class Mammalia; order Rodentia; family Cricetidae; genus Peromyscus; species Peromyscus attwateri. The sequence goes on along the minus strand of CABHPP010001202.1, from coordinate 16,956 downwards.
AAGAATAGAAGAAGGTGATGAGGCCTGGGGGATGGCTCAGTGGCTAAAAGCAGAAGGTGCATAAACCTGGTGAGCAGAGCTCAACCTCTTGAACCCACACACATATCCAGATGTGGTGCTGGGTATGTGCAATCCCAGCACTGCTGTGCCGAGATGGGAAGCAGAGAAAGGACATTGAAGGCAAAGGGGTGGGAATTATTTCATATTAAATTTATTGGCAGAAATTCCACTCAGTTTAAGGTTACCATAAAAAAGAATGGAAAAGAGGGTGTCTTTGAGCCACTCAGGATCTAACTATGCAGGCCAGCCCCCCCCCCCCCCACGTTAGACCTCTTCGTTCACTCTTCCTGCTGCTTCTGTCTTCCTCAGTGAGTGCTGAATCTTTAGGCAGGCTTTTTCCACACAGAAGCAAAATGACCGTAGAACAGTCCTGGCTTATTTATTTATTTATTTACTTATCTTTTTAAAAAAATGTGTGTGAATGTTTGCCTGCATTTTTATGTGCATTTTGTGCATTTCTGGTCCCTCTGGAGATCAAAAGAGGGCATTGGATCCCCTGGAACTGGAATTACAGATGGCTGTGAGCCATCATGTGGGTACTGGGAACCAGGTCCTCTGCAAGAGTAATGCTCTTAACCAGTGAGCCATCTCTCCGCCGCCCCCCCCTCCCCCAGCCCCAGCTTATATAATTCTGCTGGCTACTATTTCCCATGAAAAAAGAGCAACTCTATTGTCTAGGCATTCATACCAGACTTCGGAAAAAGCTTGTTCCCTTCTGGAGGACTCATATGTCTAGGTTATTTCAGTACTCTAGGAAGTCTGCTTCAGAAACCCATGAGATTCATTTTAGGGTCATGTGGCTGGTGTCTGGGAAGAGAGATGGCATATATATATGCTGGGAGTAAGGCAGATTCTCAGTTTCAACCCATGCATCTGGTAAGTCCACAGAATTCCATGGAGTCATCATTTGCAAGAGAAAATATCAGGGGCTGGGGGTGTGGCTCAGAGTTTAAAAGCACTTGTTGGTTTTACAGAAGCCCCCAATTCTGTTCCTAGCACCTAGGTCAGGCAGCTCACAACTGTCTGTAATTTCCTCTCAGGCACATCAAACATGTGCATGCGCATACACACACAGACACACACACCTCCTACATATATAAAAATAAATATTTTTAAATAGATAAAATAACTAGAGAAGATGCTCTTCACCCCCCACTTCCTCCACCCTTCACCCTTCGAATAACAGACACCCACTTATATGGGATATTTTCCTCAGAGCCAAAGTTCTTCTCCCTGCAGAATACTAAATAAAATCTATTGGTTTTAAGAACATCCTTGAGAAAACTGTCCTTCTGAAGTGATAGATGGCTTAGAGTTAAAAACAAAAGCCAAACCCTCAATCCACAGCATTACTCAAGTTACTTGAGGTATAACACACAGTTTTGGTTTCTAGGAGATATGTAAATGATTCACTTGTATTTTTAATCTGTAAGTAAATAGTGCCAGGTTTTCAGATAGCTGCTGAAATCAAATACTTTAATAATGCTTTAAAATTACATTTATTATTTTTGGTGTGTGTCGATCATGTCTGGCGCTAGCCCAGGTCAGGGTCTTCACTTTATTAAATAATCATTCTGCCACTGAGATACCCACACCCAATCCATAAGGTACCAGCTTACCAGGCTGGCCTCAAACTCACAGAAATCCACCTGCCTCTGCTTCCCGAGTGCTGGGATTAAAGGCGTGCACCACCACTGCCTGCCTCCTCCCACCACCCCCCCCCCCCCCGCCCTTTTTTTGTAGGTAGTAGTCTTGATGTTTTGCCAAGGTTGATCATGAATGCCTGGGTTTGGGCAAGAGTTCAAGACCAGCCTGAGCTACAGAATGGTCATTTCTCAAACAAAACAGAACATACATAGTACTTTAATTGTTATGTTTGTTTTAGGGTGCTAGGAATAGAACCCAGTTACATGCAAATACTCTACCGTCAAACCACATGCCAGCTCGCCATCTTAGGGTTTCTACTGCTGTGATGAAACACCATGACCAAAGCAACTTGGAGAGGCAAGGGTGTATTCAGCTTACATTTCCACATTGTAGTCCATCACTGAAGGAAGTCAGGAACTGAAACAGGGAGGGAGCTGATGTAGAGGTCATCAAGGAGTGCTGCTTACTGGCTTGATCTTCATGGCTTGCTCAGTCTGCTTTCTTATAGAACACAGGACCACCAGCCCAGGGGTGGCACTGCTCACAGTGAGCTGCCCCCATATCACTCATTAAGAAAATGCTCTGCAGTCTTGCCTATGGCCTAATCTTATGGAAGCATTTTCTCAGTTGAGGTTCCCACCTCTTAGGTGACTATAGCTTGTGTCAAGTTGACATAAAAGCGGCCAGTGCACCCACACACTCTTTTCTTCTGTTCTTTCTCTCTCTCTCCCTCTTTGTTGTTGACTATGTTAGTCTCAAACTCACAGAGATCCATTTCCCTCTGCTTCCTGAGTGCTGGGATTAAAGGTGTGTGCCATCACAGCTGGCCTTTAAAAAAAAAAGTTATTATAATGTGTGTGTGTGTGTGTGTGTGTGTGTGTGTGTGTGTGTGTGTGTGCGCGCGCGCACACACACACGTGCATGTACCATAGCGAACATGTGGAGGTCAGAGGAAAACTTGGAGAAGTCAGTTCTTTCCTTCTACTCTGTGGGTCCTAAACTCAAATTATCGTGCTTACTGTAAGTGCCTTTACCCTCTGAGGCATCTCTTTCACCTCTCTTTCCCTTTTTTTCCAAGATGAGTTATTACATTCATTTATTATAAATGTATGACAAGCACAAGCCACTGTGTGTGGAAGTCAGAGGTCAACTTGCAGGAGTCAGTTTTCTCCTCCCACCATATGGATCCCAGGAATCAAACAGGTCATCACATTTGGTAGCAACCACCTTTACCTACTGAGCAATCCTACCAGCACCCTTTCCTTTACCTGCTGAGCCATCCACCAACACCCCCTTCCTTTATCTGCTGAGCCATCCACCAGGACCCCCTTCCTTTACCTGCTGGGCCATCCCACCAGGACCCCCTTCCTTTTTTTTCTTTCGATATCAGGTTTCAATAAGTTGTCCAAGCTGAGTATCAAACTCTTGGGCTCAAATGATCCTCCTGCATCAGCCTCCAGAGTGGCTGGAAGTTCAGGTGTGTGCCACCATGACTGGAAGTACGTGTATTGGTTTATAACCTGTCTGAGACCTGATCCTCGCACTATGTGATAATCTGTAAGCTTTAAGTTCCAAGAGGGCAAGCGCCAGGTTTGCATTACCGGGTGTTCATCACAAACAACTTAACACATTACCTGTGTTAAGTTACGCTCCAGTGGTGGTTGTGAAATTATTGTGTTGTAGGTGAGCAAGCAAGACATATCTGTGTGTACATTGACAGGCTAGATAAAAATTGCATGCAAATAAATGAACAGCTCATCTTTCCTTGTGACGAACATAAAAGAGAGAAGTCCTTCCTTCCTTCCTTCCTTCCTTCCTTCCTTCCTTCCTTCCTTCCTTCCTTCCTTCCTTTTCTTCTTTCAGACCTCTGGCTTTGTGGCCTTTTGACTAAGAGTAAGTGCAGTATCTGTTAGTATCAGTCTCCTTCAGACCTATAATGTGACTATTCCGAGCTTCCTGAGCCCTGTCTGACTTCCTAAGAAGGCACTATCTCATCCAACAACACACATTTCCTGGTAAGAATACTGATGCATAAAAGTAAAAATAAAATAAGTACAAAAAGAAAAAAATATAGATGAATGCCATAGCTTTTTTGTCAAGCTGACACACCCAGGAATCACCAGGAAAGAGCCAGCCTCATGAGGGACTGCCCACAGCAGATTGGCAGGTGGTCGTGTCTACTGGGGAATTAGATTGATTGTTGACTGAAGTGAGAGGGCCCAGCCCACTGTGGGTGGTGCTACCCCTGGGCAGGTGCTCTTGGCTTCTTCTTCTTCTCCTTCTTCTTTTTTTTTTTTTTTGGTTTTTCGAGACAGGGTTTCTCTGTGTAGCTTTGCGCCTTTCCTGGAACTCCCTTTGTAGACCAGGCTGGCCTCCCGAGTGCTGGGATTAAAGGCGTGCGCCACCACCGCCTGGCTGCTCTTGGCTTCTTTAAGAAAGCCAGCTGAACACAAGCAAGGGAGAACAAGCCAGCAAGCCCTGCTTCCTTCAGTGATGGAGTGGGACCCGGAAGTGTAAGCCAAATAAACCCTATGGTCCGCAAATTGCTTTTGGTGTTGTGTTTATCACAGCAACAGAGAAGCAAACTAGGACAGTGAGTGATATCTTTTTTTTGGGGGGGGGGGGGGGGTTCACATGAGGGGTTGAGACAAGTTCTTGATACATAGCCCAAGAGGCTTGAAATCCACTATGCAGTCCGGGCTAGCTTGAAATTTGTGACCCTCTGCTTCAGCCTCCCAATACTCCTGGCTTGTGATTTTTTTTTTATGTTACTGCAAGTTTTCAAGGGCGACAGAGAGAGTTCTATAACATCACAAGCAGCATTTTAAAATGTTCCTGCTGAAGCACTACTCGTTCTCTGTCTCTCCACGCTTCTTACCTTGAGCAGCGGCCTCCCGTCTTCCTCTCCGCTCACCTCTGTTCAGGTTCTGTCTTCCACACTCACACTTCTTCTTTCCTTCCTCCTCTCTCCAACATGGAACAACTGGCTGTCTATGAAGGAGTTTTCAAGGAAAACTTTTCTTTCTAAAATTAAAGAAAAAAAAAAAAAATAGAGAGAGAGTGTGTACTCGTGGAGGTCAGAGGACAACTTTGTGGGGTCAGGTCTCCTCCCGCCAGGTGGCTCCCAGCGAGTGAAATCAGGCTGCCAGTTTTGGAAGTAAGTGTCTTTACCTGGTGAGGCCTCTCACCAGTCCCGAAAAACTTTTCTTTAGAAAACACAATTAGAAAAAAAAAAAAAAAAAACCACACACACACACACACACAATTACCCAGGCAGTGGTGGCTCACACCTCTAATCCCAGCACTTGGGAGGCAAAGGCAGGTGGATCTCTGAGTTTGAGGCCAGCCTGGTCTACGGAGTGAGTTCCAGGACAGCCAAAGCTACAGAGAAACCCTGTCTCAAAAAACAAAAGAAAAAAGAAATAAAGAAAAAGAAAACATAATTAATAGAACATGGAGATAAGAAATTACAAACAACTACTGTGTTTTCTTTCTTTTTTAAAAAACAGATTTTTATTTGTGTGTGTGTGTGAGAGAGAGACAGAGAGAGAGAGAGAGAGAGAGAGAGAGAGAGAGAGAGAGACAAGTGTGGGGGATCAGGGAAGGTACCCACAAAGGCCAGAGGAAGGCACCAATCACCGGACTGAGAACCATTCTGGGCATTATTAAAAGGACTTAATGACTTGTCTTGGCTTTTGTAACTCATTAGTGCTCAAATAGCTAATTATAAGTGGTAGAAACTTACTTGTTAAAGGGTCTCTGCATAACTCCTTAAAAAGCACACTACAAATGCCTGTGTGTTTGCATCTTTCTCCCTCCCTCTTTTTTTTATTTTTGTGTGTGTAGGTAGGTCAGATGTCAACATCAGATGTCTTCTCCAACTGCTTCTGTATTTAATTTTTTAAAAAAGCAACAGGAAACCAGTCTTTCACTGAGCTGTGAGCTCACTAATTGTCTAGACTGGCCAGCACGTCCAAGGGACCCTCCTTCCTCTGCCTCCCCCACACTGGCATTGTAGGTGCACTGGCTTTTTGCTGAGTCATCTTCTCAACCCCACTCCCTGTTTTAAGAGGTACACCTCTTCTGATGGGCTCAAACTGTCAGCTTGCTGGAACCTCCTGAGCAGCTAAGACAACAGGTACACACCACAGCACCTGACTCAGTGCTCTCATATAAGGCATCTTCCTTTGCCTTCCAGTTGCACTGTGAGGTTTCAAAAGCCCACCTCCAGCAATACACCTCTTCCCACAGGGCCACACCCCCTAACCCTTCCCAAACAGTTCCACCAACTGTGGACCAAGCGATCAAACATAGGAGCCTGCGAGGGCCAGTCTCATTCACACCACCACAGCTATATTTTCTAGGGAAACTTGTCTATGACCTAGAAGAGAGGATGTATTGTCACAGCTCAGCTTCAGAAAAATTATGCTACCAAGACGTTATTTTAGACTTTAATTCTCTCCCTTGTGTGCCTTTCTCTAAATAGGTAAAGTTTTGAACTCACAGTGATTTAAATGCTACTATATGGCAAAAGTTAAAAAAAAAAAAAAGACATATAGTGAAAACTGTCAGAATTTCAAGTGAGGACCTCAAGACTTGCCTGAGTCACTACAGCCAGAGAGAGCTGCGGAAAACCCACTCATTGACTGACAAAGGGTGCAAAGAACTAACCTGGTTGTAGACAGATGTCAAATGTCCCCTAATGTCCACATGTTAAGACTTGGTCCTGAGTGTGTGTTATTGGGGACTAACTGGTGGGGCCATTAAGAGGCAGGTCTTTAAGTCACTGAGAGCATGCCTTTCAAGAGGATTGTGGGGTTCCAGTTGTTGTGGGATATTTGATTGCATTGTGAATCCCCAAGCCCATGTTAATAAAATCAACCTTGGATCAGGGTGCAGAGCCAGCAACTAGTTGACAGGGATTAGTCATAGAGAGTGTGGAGGAGCCAGGAGTACAGATAGAGAGACACACAGGGAAGAGTAAGGAGGGACTTAGACATTCTCGGTCTTTTTTGGTTTGGGTCAAGAGGAGAGATGCACTCTTGCTGTGTCTCTGGCCAAAAAGGAAGGTCAGCTGGTTGCTTCTCAGCTTCTCTGATCTAGCAGGTGTTCACCCCAATATCTGATTACCTAGTCAATAGAACAACTTAGTTAACAACTTTTGGAGTCTGACGTGCAGCTCGAGATCACACTAGCCAGTGCTACAGCTTAGGCCACTGCCTCTTCTCCTGCTGTGGCCTGCCAGCTTGGACTTCTGCCACTGCTGCTGCCAAGCACAATGGCCCCGAGGGCCTCGCATCCCCAACACCACAGTCATCACAGCAGATTTGGTAAGACATCTGGGAAGACCTTAAGGAGAAGCTAAGCAATATCAAAGAAAAAAAAAAAGAAAGAAAGAAAATCTTTCCCACATTAAGAATGGCAAGTATCACAATGCAGGGAGTTAGGACTCTGTATAGTGCTAGACTAGATGGCTTGAAAATGGAAAAAAATAAATCAAGGGATAACTGACTTAGTGAGGACTGACGTAATGCTGATTATAATTACTATCAGTTTGGTAACTCATATTTTATCCTTAGAAAAGTGGTTTGATAACTATGCCAAATACGATAATTTACTGATAAGATACAAGCCTTAGAAGGACCTACTAATGAAAACAACAGAAATACTCAGACAAAGACAGAGGACTTTAGACAAGAACCTACCATACCACTGCAGGATGAAACTGAAGAGGAGTGCCCAAAGTTACTAGAAAACCTACTTTAGTTTATCCAGTTACTATACAAGAATGACTAGTAGATGATAGGCATCCCTGTGATTATATAAAAGTTAAATGGAATCCTATAGAAATATTATATTACAGGAGATTTGAAGAAGCAGTCATTTCATATGATGTGTATTCACCCTATGGAAATCAGATGCTAAATTCATGGGCAACTCAGAAAGAATTATCCCTCAAGACTAGAAAGATTTAGTTACAACAATATTAGAATCTGATCCTCAGTTGGCATGGGTAACGTGGTGGACAGAGGAAGCCAGGGCCATAGAACAACAAAATAGGGCTAGAGGCAGTAATATTTCCCAAGATCAGTTCCTTGGTGAAAGCCAATATGCTGATTTGCAAAGACAGTGTGAACTGGATGATCACACTTTGGATCTAGCAGCTTTAAATGCTTGGGGTAGGTTGAAGAATAAGAAAAAAGGTCTGAGTCATTCATTAAAATTATACAAGGCCCAAAAGAAGCATTCATTGATTTTTTTTTTAATAAAGATTGACTTCAATCGTAAACAGGATAGTATCAGATCCAGAAGTCAGATGAATATTAATTAAATCTTTGGCTTTTGAAAATGCTAATTCAGAATGCAAAAGGGTGATTAGGCCTTTAAAGGCAAGATCAGCACCAATAGATGGATGGATCAGAAATATGGCTGATATTGGATCTCACACTTATGAGGCTGCTTTGATAGGAGAAATAATATCTAGAAATTCTAAGAAAAACAAAAAAGTCAGATGTTTTAATTGTGGCAAATAAGGTCATTTGAAAAGGGATTGTAGGCCAGAAGTTCCTAGAAACAATGTTTTTTTCTAGAGATATTCCAAACCAAAGTTCCCAGCCTTCTAGAGTATGCAGAAGGTGTGACAAATGCAGGCATTTGACTAATGAATGCAGATCAACAAGGGACAGGCAAGGTAAACCTTTGTCATTGGGAAACACCTTAGGGGACCTCTTGCAGGCCCTAATATCAAATTTGGTTCAATCATTCCCTGCCAGCATCAGAGAAACTCATCCACAGAGCAATTAAAAGACTTAATACCTAGTCAGGCCGTGGTAGTGCACACCTTTAATCCCAGCACTCGGGAGGCAGAGGCAGATCTTTGCGAGTTCAAGGCCAGACAGACAGAGAAACCCTGTCTCAAAAAAAACCAAACCAAAAAAAAAAAAGACTTAATACCTGTTGTTAAAAACCACACTGCTCGGGGCTGGAGAGATGGCTCAGTGGTTAAGAGCACCGACTGATCTTCCAGAGGTCCTGAGTTCAATTCCCAGCAACCACATGGTGGCTCACAACCATCTGTAATGAGATCTGGTGCCCTCTTCTGGCATGCAGAGACACATGCAGGCAGAATACTGTATACATAATAAATAAATAAATCTTAAAAAAACAAAACAAAAAAAAAAAAAAACCACACTGCTCTGGGTGTGATCAAGGACAGAACAGCTTCAGTAGATACAACAAAAACTTCAAGAAAGACCAAAAAAGAAATATTTTGGCAAAGTGCTCTAAGTGTTCAGAGACTAAAAATACAAATAAATGGTATTGAAATTGTAGGTTTATTGGACATAGGCACAGATATATAACATTAATTTCACCAAAATCTTGGAATACAGATTGGCCTCTTCAAGAGGTAAATATTCAACTTCTAGGGATTGAGACTTGATCTCAGGTAAAACAAAGTACAAGATAGGGTGAGGGCATAGGGCCGGAAGGCAAGATAGGAAAATTACAGCCATATACAGCTGATATAGCAATGAATTTATGGGGACGTGATTTGTTGCATCAACGGCAAACACAGATTAACATTACTCCAATCTCAGAAACAAACAATAAAATAAAGAATATTTCTGAGAAAATTATTAAAAGGTATTATCAAGAACAATCACAGAACATTCAGGTTATACAAAAGCAGGGCACAATAGCTGTTGGTCCTTCAAAGGTACCAACAGTCCTACCTTTAAAATGGTTAACTGACAAACCTGTGTGGGTGTGACAGTGGCCTTTTTTTGTTTTGTTTTTTCGAGACAGGGTTTCTCTGTGTAGTTTTGGTGCCTGTCCTGGATCTCGCTCTGTAGACCAGGCTGGCCTCGAACTCACAGAGATCCACCTGGCTCTGCCTCCTGAGTGCTGAGATTAAAGGCATGTGCCACAACTGCCTGGTGACAATGGCCTTTGACTTCAGAAAAATTACAGGCACTAGAACAACTGGTACAGGAGCAGCTTAATGCTCAACATATTGAAGAATTGACCAGACCTTGAAATTCTCCTATATTTGTTACTGAAAAGAAATCTGGAAAGTGGAGAATGGTAACAGATCTGAGAGCTATAAATAAGGTGATTCAGCCAATGAGTTCTTTACAACCCAGAATTTCCTTTGCCTTCTTTATTACCTAAAGGATAGTCTATTACAGTGATTGATTTAAAAGGCTGGTTTTTACTATAACTTTAAAAGAGGAAGACAGAGAAAAATTTGTCTTTCCAGTGTCTACTTTTTGTTGTTGTTGTTGTTTGTTTTTTTTTTTTCCGAGACAGGGTTTCTCTGTGTTGTTTTGGTGCCTGTCCTGGATCTCACTCTGTAGACCAGGCTGACCTCAAACTCACAGAGATCCACCTGGCTCTGCCTCCCGAGTGCTAGGATTAAAGGTGTGTACCAGCATCACTTGGTGTACAGTGCCTACTTTTAAAAATTCCCAGCCTGTTAAAAGGTACCATTGGAAAGAACATCCACAAGAAATGTTAAACAGCCCCACCTTGCATCAATATTTTGTACAACAGTCACTAGAAATAATTTTTAAACAGTTTCCTCAATCTACAATTTACCATTATATGGATGATATCTTACTGGTTAATTCAGACACAGATGCTTTAGAAAAAATGTTTGATGAAGAGAATTTTTCCTTATTGGGGATTACAAATTGATCCTGAAAATAATACAAAGAGGAAATTCTATTAATTATTTAGGATATAAGATAGGTTTACAGAAATTTCAGCCACAGAAAACACAAATCAGGAGAGATTAATTACAAACTCAATGATTTTCAAAAATGGCTGGGAGATATTAACTGGCTACGGCCCACAACTGGATTAATTACTCAAGAGCTAAGTGATTTATTTCAAACCTTTCAAGGTGATAAGGACTTAAATAGTCCAAGAGAACTATCACCCGAGGCTGAGAAAGAATTTGCTCTGGTAGAAAAGAAATTAAGGAGGCACATGTAGATCACTTGGATCCAGAGCTTGAATGTATCCTAGTCATTCTAACTTCTATTCATTCTCCTACAGGAATTCTTATGCAGGGAAAAGATAATATCTTAGAATGGATATTTTTTTTACCATACAAACAGAGTAAAAATATTAAGATCTATGTAGAAAAGGTTTCTGAATTTATTCTGAAAGGAAAATTGAGACTTCATCAATTAGTAGGAATAGACCCAGCAGAAATTGTGGTTCCTTTTACTCATGTGAGAGCCAAACTTAGTTTTAAGTTTTAATTACTACACCTAAGAGATCCATGAAACAAAAATGCCTCTGATCTGCAAGCCCTTTGCCCAAGGACAGATAGTTCCTGAAATGCTGGAGGCTATTGTTTATAGGAGATAACAAGCCACGTGTTTTCACTCCCCTAAAGAAGTTTGTTTGACCCTTCTGCACTGGATTTGCTTGATCACATGTGGGTGGGAGCTACATAGGCAGGAAATATGTCAGGATGTACACTTGTCACTGATAGGACCTGATGGGAAATACTTAAGCCACTGTAAACCGTGACTTGAGGCCATCTCTGGAAACTGAGAAATGGACATAGCCAGAGCCCATCCACCTGGCCAGTATTTAATTAATGCTTGCTTCAAATTTGGTTTTGAATTGTGGTAGTGGTCTTATTCTCAACCAGTTGGATTAACACTAATGCTGAAATTGCCTCATTTTGGGCAGAAAATGAATATTGGCAAAGAACTTGCAGTAATTTTTTTTGGAGAGATTACCAACAAATATCCCCAAATCTAGAGACTTCAGTTTATAAAAAGAACCAATTGGATTGTCCCTCATATAATAAAAGGAACACTAATTTCTGGAGTTCCTACATTCTATACTGATGCAAAGAAATCAGGAAAGGTGGGGGCTGGAGAGATGGCTCAGAGGTTTAAGAGCCCTGGATGCTCTTCCAGGGTCCTGAGTTCAATTCCCAGCAACTACATGATGGCTCACAACCATCTGTAATGAGATCTGGTGCCATATACATAATAAGTAAATAAATCTAAAAAAAAAAGTGGGTCTTCACTATTCTCATGGTATTATTAGATTTTCCAGAACCTCTTAATATAGTCACTGACTCTCAATATGCAGAAAGAGTTGTTTTACATATTGAAACCTCTGAGCTTATTCAGGATTAACTTTATTATTTATTCAACTACAACAAGTAATCAGAAATAGAATCATCCATTGTATGTAGTACATATCAGATCACATGTAGGTCTACCAGGTCCTCAGGCACAAAGTAATGATGAAATTAATCAGCTATTAATAGGAAATGTGCTAAAAGCCTAAGATTTCCATAAAAAAACACAATGTTAATATAAAAGGTTTGAAGAAAGATTTTTCCATCACTTGGCAACAAGCCAAGGAAATTATAAGGAAATATCCTACTTGTTCTTCAGATAGCCAAACTCCATTACCTGCAGGAAGTAACCCAAAGGGTACTCAAAGAAATGAAATTTGGCAAATGGATGTGTTTCATTTTGCAGAGTTTGGGAAATTAAAGTGTATGTACCATATCATAGATACATATTCAGCATTTCAATGGGCAACTGCTTTAAGTTCTGAAAAGACTGATTCTGTAATTACACATTTATTAGATGTTATGGCCATTATGGGGATACAAGTACAAATTAAGACTGCCAATGTTCCAGCATAAGTCTCTAGTAAAATGAAACAATTTTTTGCATATTACAACATAAGGCATATTACAGATGTGCCACACAATCTTATAGGACAGATAGTTATAGAAAGTTCTAATCACATTTTAAAAGATATGCTTAATAAACAGAAAGGGATAATAAAGACCCCAGAGATAGCTTACACAGTGGTTTTTTAACTTTAAACTTTTAAAATGCTAACAAAAAAGGGACAACAGCAGGGGAGAGACATTGGGTAGTAGGAAAAGCTGCTGAATTAAGTCAGCCTGCATATTTTAAAGTCGTGTTGACCTCAGAATGGAAACCAGGATATGTGTTATGTTGGGGAATAGTTTTTGGTTTTGTTTCCACAGGAGAGGAAAAGCTATGGATACCATTAAAGATTGACAAAGATTAGACTTCAACAGGAGAGACCTCTTGGTTATAAGACTAACAAATGCCTCTCATTTGATCAGGTATGAAAAAAAAATTTATTAAAAGATAATACTTTTTCTGTTGCCAAAAAACATTTTGCCTTAAAGAAGATATAACCTGCCAAAAAAAGGAACTCCCCAAAGTTAGAGTTGAGCCAGAGTTTTGTTTTTGTCTTTCCAGGAAGATAGAGGCATACAACTAAGGAATATAAAGATCACTGGACAAAGGAGACAGCTGAAGAAGAAGGATGAAACATTAAGAGAAAATATTCCAAGAAAAAGAGTAAGTTGGCCTAATGTCATAGCACACCTCTAATAGAGTAGAATTTCATAAATCTTCCCAAATGCTTGTTTTTGCTGCTCTCTACAAACATAAAAGGCAAATTGTCGCCGGGCGGTGGTGGCGCACGCCTTTAATCCCAGCACTCGGGAGGCAGAGGCAGGTGGATCTCTGTGAGTTCGAGGCCAGCCTGGTCTCCCAAGCAAGTTCCAGGAAAGGCGCAAAGCTACACAGAGAAACCCTGTCTCGAAAAACCAAAAAAAAAAAAAAAAAAAAAAGGCAAATTGTCTTATTGTGGTCCCAATTCAATTAAAATTCAAAGCTGGCTTTGGAGTTGGAGCATGGCTCTTTCCTTCTCTAAGCCCAAGCATGCTTGTTAAAGGAAAATCCAAAATCTCTGTCTTATGTCAGATGAGCCACCTGGTATGGAAGAGAAGAAAATCAAAATTAAGGGACTATTCTATTGCCAATAACCCCATAATCCTTTGGTTTTTATTTTGACTCTTTAAAACTTTTCTTAAAATAAAAATATTATCTCACAATCTATAAGATTATATATATACTTTCTGCTGGAATATTAGTAGTCATACAGAGTATTAACTAATTTTAGAAATAAACTTCATCTCACTTCCTGTACTTGTTTTTGGGTTTGAGTCTAAAGCAGTAATTAAGAACTAAATTTGTGTACTCTGGATGTACTTAACAGATTGTGATCCTCTAAGCTTTTGAAGATCTGCTGTATATGGCATTTAAAATGTTTAAGTTTCTGCAATTAACTCTATTCATTCCTAACAGCAACCTTTCATGTCTCCAAAAAGATGATGGGGCCCTGCAATGACAAATCCACCTGAACTGTGGTAATGCCATTAAGCTGCCAAACACCACCCAGTTTTGAACTACAAACTGCTCAGGGCAACTTACAAGCAGCTAGCTGAGAGGGCCCAGCCTCACAGACTATGCCATCCAGGATATCAGATAAGCTCTGCAATTTCCTCATCACACAGAGACTGGACATCAAATGATACAGCTAGCTATCCCGAGACTTGACCATTATCCCAATTTTATCAGGATCCTCTAAAGATGCCATTGTCCCCAGACAACAGTAAGTAATTTTAAGAACGCAACACCCACATTCCCAAGAGGTGGTTGGTTTTTGGTCATTTGGTGGATTATGGATGTTTGTCATTGTTTAGGGGGTTAATTGCAAATTGCTATTGGTCATGGTCAGGGAGGAAACTAAACAAAAGAGTTTGAACTAAAGGGTTTCTTTCTTTCTTTTTCTTTCCTCTATCCTTTCTCTCCTATTTAGTGTTGAAAAAAAATAGGGATAGGGATGAGAAGAAAAAGGGAAAATAGGAATGAATGATGGATAAACGGGTAGATTATGGAACCTACTAAAAAGCAATTACTAGTTTCAAATATTTTACATTGTTATGGATATTTGTGTATTTTGATACAAATTTAAGGTTATTTTTGTTATAACATACTGTATATTTATTTCTACTCTTATTTAAGGTATTGTACCTATGCAGCTCATTTAAAAATGTTATCGAAATTTCCTCAGGGGCCTACCCTGAGGAGGTTTCTCCCAGAGTCCTGGGGAAGACGCTACTAATGGCGGGGGTAATCTGAGGGAATGAATCTAAGCACATCGAACTCTTTCATCTGCCCACTTTATTCCTCTGATATTTGTTTCTAAATACACAGCTTCAATCCTGTACTCATGCTTAGCTCCTTTCTGTCCCTTTTCCTCCTGTCCTATTCTAGTTCTAACTAAGCTCTTTTTGCCTCATCCTCATCTTCATCCTCATTTCTCTCTATCTTGGTTCATTCCTGTAACACTAATCTTGGGGTCCAGCTGTAACATGAATCTTAAAAGGTCTTATTAATAATTAAAAAAAAAACCCAGAGCCAGATATTGGGGTGAATGCTGAAAGATCAGAGAAACAGAACAAGCCATAGCCAACCTCACCTCGCCAGTTCCTCAGCCAATCCTGTTTCCATGAATCCTAGGACTAAAATCCTGAGTCCTCACCCCTGAGGGTCTCAGTTGAACTGCTTAAGAAGCCTCTAGTTCGGCTCTAGTCGCTTTCCGGGCGCTGCAGCGGCGGCTGGGTCTTCCTGCTCCCGCCGTGCTGCCGGACGCCCCGACGGTAGCCATCTGCGCCGCAGTCGGCCCGGTGCCCCCGCCTCCGCGATGCCCCCCAAGAAACAGGCTCAGGCCGGGGGCAGCAAGAAGGCGGAGCAGAAGAAGAAGAAGATCATCGAGGAGCGGAAGCTGGCCTGTAAAGGGAGCAGGATTGCTTAAGGGTCAGAAGAGAAAAGAGGTCAGAGTTGTAAGTGAAGTCTGGAACCAGGACAAAACTTTCGGTCTAAAGAATAAGAAAGGAGCCGGGCGTTGGTGGCGCACGCCTTTAATCCCAGCACTCGGGAGGCAGAGGCAGGCGGATCTCTGTGAGTTCGAGGCCAGCCTGGGCTACCAAGTGAGCTCCAGGAAAGGCACAAAGCTACACAGAGAAACCCTGTCTTGAAAAACCAAAAAAAAAAAGAATAAGAAAGGAGCAAAGCAACAGAAGTTTATTAAGGCTGTCACTCATCAAGTGAAGTTTGGTCAACAGAATCCACGTCAGGTAGCACAACGTGAAGCTGAAAAGAAATTGAAGAAAGATGACAAGAAGAAAGAACTACAAGAGCTAAATGAGCTGTTCAAACCTGTAGTTGCTGCACAAAAAATAAGTAAAGGTGCAGATCCCAAATCTGTGGTGTGTGCATTCTTCAAACAAGGACAGTGTACTAAAGGAGATAAATGTAAGTTCTCTCATGACCTCACTTTGGAGAGAAAATGTGAAAAGCGAAGTGTTTACATTGATGCAAGAGATGAAGAACTTGAAAAAGATACTATGGATAATTGGGATGAGAAAAAGCTGGAAGAAGTAGTAAACAAGAAGCACGGTGTGCAGACATTTCCTTGAAGCGATTGAAAATAACAAGTATGGCTGGTTTTGGGTGTGTCCTGGAGGTGGCGACAATTGCATGTATCGCCATGCACTTCCTCCTGGGTTTGTGCTGAAGAAAGACAAAAAGAAAGAAGAGAAAGAAGATGAGATTTCATTAGAAGATCTAATTGAGAGAGAGCGTTCTGCCTTAGGTCCAAATGTTACCAAAATCACTCTAGAGTCTTTCCTTGCATGGAAGAAAAGGAAAAGACAAGAAAGGATTGATAAGCTTGAACAAGACATGGAGAAGCAGAAAGCGGACTTCAAAGCAGGGAAAGCGCTGGTGATCAGTGGTCGTGAGGTATTTGAATTTCGTCCTGAACTGGTCAATGATGACGATGAGGAAGCAGATGATACTCGTTACATTCAGGGAACAGGCGGTGATGAGGTTGATGATTCTATGGGTGTCAATGACATAGATGTAAGCCTGTACATCCCAAGAGATGTAGAAGAGACAGGTATCACTGTGGCCAGTCTTGAAAGATTCAGCACGTACGCTTCAGATAAAGATGAGAACAAATTAAGTGAAGCTTCTGGAGGCCGGGCTGAAAATGGTGAAAGAAGTGATTTGGACGAGGACAACGGAGTGGGGGGACAAGAAAATGGATCTATCGATGCTGTTCCTGTTGATGAAAATCTGTTCACTGGGGAAGATCTGGATCAACTAGAAGAAGAACTAAACACACTTGATCTAGAAGAATGACACCAAACAAGTCAAGGAAGAAAATCAGGTCAGCTCAACATGATCAACATGAACTGAAATTGACTGCGTTAATTGCTTTGCCACCTAGAATCAACAGGATGTTTATTTCCCCGTGATGATTCTGGAGGGATACTGTCCTCCAAAAAAGGAATACTCTCCCTCCGTCTTC
>CABHPP010001201.1:0-16137 GCA_902168425.1 Peromyscus attwateri | reverse complement strand
AAAAAAAAAAAGAAGTTCACCTGCATAGAGAGAGAGAAGATGAAGAAGGAGAGGAGCCCAGGCCATGATGAAGACGCCTTAGAACTCTGTGTTCTGAAATCACAGCACATCTGAGGCCCTGCAGGCTTCTCTTATTGCCTCTCTGGAGTCTGTGGGGCAGAGTGTGGTGTTTATGCAAATTCATTCCATCTCTGGGGCTCCCCACGGAGGGTTAGTACAGAGCTTATATTACTAGAATCGAGTCCTTTACAAGGCTGTGGCCTAATTCATTCACTTGTTTTTGTTGATTCTTCACAATTCTTTGTTTTATTCCATATATGGTGACTGTTTCCTCCTATGGTGTCTCTGTTCCCACAGCAGAGTAGCAACTATCACGAGGAATTCATTCTTGTCAATTTTGTGACACTGTTAACATGATCTGGTTTAAGGCCCACACTGTGAGGATAGTTCATCAGACCTACATGGCAAGTAACCTTCAGTCCCTCTCTTCTCCCTGAACGCTCTTAGAGCTACAGTGCACAGAACTCCTCCAACTGGAAAGCAGCTGGGTCAGACCCAAGGAAAGCCCTGTTACCAGAGCTGTGACCTAAAGCATGTGAGAGTCCACTTTAGTCTCCAGACTCTAAAGAGCCTCATCCAGGAACAGACACACAATGCCCCTCCCTGATCTGAATATATGTGAGCACAGGTGCTGCATCCTGACATCAGATGTCTCTGGAGATGAGCTAAAGGAAAGGGAGGAGTACAGAAGATTTCTAGAAATGCTCAGGAGAAGACAAGTCACATCTGGGCTGCCTGGAGAATAGGCACAAGAAACAGCCATCTTTGATGAAGAGCACAGGCCCAGGGAACCCATCCTCTCACACTGTCATCTAGAGTACTGGGTGATCTCCCCAGAGACTCTCAGTGCTGTGGGAATTTGCCCAGGACAGTACCTGGGACCAGGTTTCTCCAATGTGTTTCCTAGATGTTTCCAATAACCCTGCCAGTATCCTTTGGTCATATAGGTCTGACCCAATATGAACACTACAGCTCAGAGCATAGAATGAACTCTACTGACTTCCTCTGCTGCCCTCTAGGGCTGCCCTCCCCACAGTTCCCTGGCAGGTCTTTGCTGTAGCTCTGCCACCCTCTGCTGGTGCAGGGGCATCAGAACAGGAACTTCTCTTTCAATTGACCACAGACCCAATCAGTTGACAGTGTGGCAGGGAGGCGCTGGGAATTCTGTCTGGTTCTACCAGGTGTACCCACACTGGCATGCTTAGAGGACATAGTCACACTGTTCAAGGGAGTTGTGGCAATGATAATCCTGTGAGCTTCTCTAAATGTCCTTTTCTGGTGCTTTGTTTTAATTCATGGATTGTAGAGGAACTTCGCATGTTCCAGTGTGGAAACATTTTTACAGGATTTTTATAGTTGTACTGGACATGTAAAGTCATCAATCAAGGCAACTTTGAAATACACTGGTGGGTACACAGGAGAGGCAGGTACAATGAGATGGGGCAGCTATTCTGTAGGTCTGAGATGCCATCTGTTGTCATCATTAGCTCTTGGATAGACAAACACTAGTGTTCTGCTTAGTTAACAGCTTCTAAGAGGTTTCCATTTGTTATCATGAGGTTTTAGTTCCCATACAGAGTGGAGCAAGGAGTGGCTGTTCCAGAAGGCTAACACTATCCCAGGACAAAGTAATTAGCCCCTGAAACTATAAATATTCCATCTCTCCACAGTACTAAAATTCCAATGGGTCTGTCAGTCTCTTCCAAACCTCACCAGGCTGCAAAAACATGAATGACTTTAAACTCAGTCAAGATCTTGCACTGTTTTAGCGAAATCAGGAGCCTTTGTCACCTCAGTGCTAATGGGTCAACTTTCTGCCATTGATATTGCTGTGCCCAGATGTCATCCACACTGTCATCTGTTACTGTCATTAGGACATCATATCCTTCAGAGTACAGCTGGCAGTTTCTACCCCTGTCTTGACTGCTCTTTTCATAAAACCAAAAATCTTGTATTTTGTCAGTTAAGGTCTATTACTACCACGTAAAGAACACACTTCTTTTGAGCTGCTGTCCTTGGATTCTCAAAGAAGAAAGAGCTTCCAGGGGGTTCCTGAATATTGTATCTTCTCAGCTACCACACCTATGTTCAATACATGAGTGCCCTCCATATGTGTGTAGCACATGACTTTCAAAAGCAGGAACCCAGTTTTTAGTTTACAATGGATATGGCACTTCAAAGGATGCAAGGAGAAGAAATAAAGGCAAGGTTACACACAGAACAGACACCAAATCTCCCATATCCAGAAGGTGGCACATGTGTCCCTAATCCACGCCTCGGACACCATTGTGAAGTGAGATGTCAAGACATAGAGATAAAAATAAAACACAGTGGCTGAATGGCTGAGATTGTGTCTCACACAAATCACTCCTGTCCCCCAGCATCTCCTGGCTGTTCTGATGAGTCCAATGTAACCTGCAGTTGGTGTCTCTGGAACTGAGCCCTGATTGGAATTAGAAAACCCATGGACAATTAGATGTTTGCTGTGTTAGGCAGCTCGGGCAGGCCTCTTGCTGGTATTTCTATACTGTTGTTTCTTTCTCTCTGCAGAACATGGGAGTTACAGGACTCATGCCCTCTTCTACTGAGGCGAGTACTGTCCCTAAACCAACTATAAGGCTTATAAGCCCAGAGGAATGGTATGGTAGCTCATTTTCTTCACTGTAGCGTCTTACATGTTCAGGGTCCTGACAAGATGTGTGAATTTGTGGTAGAGGCTGGTATGAGCACCTCAAAAGGTTTCATATGGTGAGAAAAAGGAAACAGACACTGAGGTCTAGATGCAATGATGTAGATACTCCAGAGCTCTACCTCTTTGACAGACAGTAAAAGCATCCAATCTAACTCATAAGGTTGTCCCCATCTAAGACTCATAGCAATGGTGGAGAGGGTGCTTGAACTAGCCTTCCCCTGCACTCAGACTGGTATCTACCCTAATTGTCATCATGGAGCCTACATCCATTGACTTAGAGAAGCAGATACAGAGACCTAAGGCCAAGAACTTGGCCAAGATCCTGGAGTTCAATTGAAGAGAGGGAGCATGTATATAAAAACCTGTTGAGTCAATCTTGTGTTACCCTTGTATACATGCAACCAGGAATGACAAGTTGGAATTGGATAACCTATCAGGGAGCTTAACCTTGAAGAAAATTATTTCCAGCCTCTTCAGCAGCCATAACTGCCTTTAGCTTTTCAAATTCAGTGGGCTTCTGAAATTTCTTCCATCTACATTTTCTTATTGGTGCTATCATTATGCAGGTATTCTTCAGGCAGCCATATTGTTGGGATTTCATGGGTGGAGCTTCCCTGTCATGTCTAGAAGGCTCTTACAATCTTCCTATCCTTTCTTCTACCATGTTCTATGATCCATATGGGTTAGCATTGTATTTTAGGTGTACCAGTTGTGGGTGGGCAGCCCACAGTCACTTATTCTCTATGTTTTGACCAGGAACAATCTCCCCTGCTGTAAAAAAAACACTTCTTAGAGGAGGGGTGTGAGCTACTATCTACGGGTATAATGATATGTCCTCAGAAAATGGAAATTATACTGGTTTAGGAAGCTGGCAGAAGTATTCCAGGGTCCAGCCTCAGCTCAGGTTCTGGTGCTGAGATGGGAAAGTGGCATCAGCACAAGAGAAAAGTCTGAACACCAGGTGCATTGCATTCAGGTGGGTCCAAATAGCTCAAGAGAAAAGAGTTTGACCCTCTGGTGGACTACCCTCAAGTGGTCCCTAATAGCACAAGCCATCTTTATTTATACTTTAACATAGTTTTTTTTTAACCAGGCTTACATGGCCAGCTTTATATTCGCTCCTATTTTTTACTTTTAAGGAATATATCACATTTTAAGAAATACACACTAACTCATTATAAAAGCCTCCATTGTTCTCTTTTATGCTTCCCCAAACACATTTCCCCACCCCCTACTTAACCTTATTCTAGACCTAGAGTTCACCATTTTTTCAAGCTCAACTAATTATCAAGCCAGACACATCCTGCTCTTATAGCACTTACATCAGCTGGCAGCTACTTGTGGTTATGTAAGGCGAATTGCTAAACAGTCTTATAAATGAAATTACTGGAGCCAGATACTGGGGTGAACGCTGAAAGATCAGAGAAACAGAACAAGTCACAGCTAACCTCACCTTGCCAATTCCTCAGCTGATTTTATTTCCTCAAACTGGAAGCCTCTGAGTCCTCATTCAAATGGATCTCAGCTGAACTGCTGCTAAAAGCCTAAAAGGTTAACCAGCCTAGTTCCTGGTCCTCATGCCTTATATACCTTTCTGCTTCCTGCCATCACTTCCTGAGATTAAAGGTGTGTGTCACCTTGCCTGGCGGTTTCCAGTGTGGCCTTGAACTCACACAGATCAGGATGGATCTCTGCCTCCCAAGTGATAGGATTAAAGGTGTGTGCCACTGTTTTCTGGCCTCTATGTCTGTCTAGTGGCTGTTCTGTTTTCTGACCCTGGATAAGTTTATGAGGGTGCACAATATATTGGGGGACACAATATCACCACATTGTTATAAAGTTAAAAAATAATAGACACAGGTACAATGCTTTAAGGACAAAAATATTCAAACCCAACAATTCTCTCATGTCTTCAAGATATGTTTTTATACAATTCCCTTTTCCACAAGAGTGTTGCATGTGGCAATCTCTCTATAAAAGGCAGTCTTTGATAAGACACTCTTTTCCCATTCCACTATAACATAATTCTTCCACCAATATAAGCTCCTGTGTATGATAAAGATCGATTTATCCATCCCACATTTTCTTTGCATTTTTTTCTTAGAGCATACCAGATCCTAGCAATGATTCTATATGCTTTGTGTCCAGGAGCTTTCTCTATTTTTTTTTTTTTTTGGTTTTTCGAGACAAGGTTTCTCTGTGTAGCTTTGCGCCTTTCCTGGAACTCACTTGGTAGCAGGAGCTTTCTCTAAACAGTTGGCACTATGTGTATTCCTCAGACTTTCCCCCTATTCTGTGTATGCGTGCCTTACACTCTCTCCAAGAACTGTGAGACATGGTTAATGTTTCAAGTGTTGTTTTCTCATATGTACCTAATTGTCTCTATTGAGTCAGAAAAGTTCCCAGGATTAGGAATGGTAGTTAATATTTCTAGATAAGAGATTTGAGAAGCATTAGCCCCTGCTGAAAAAAAGGTGAAATATTTGAGAAAGAACAAAATTTCCAGAGGAAATTACAGCTGTTGCATGTGTGACTGACAAAGTAAAACTAAAACAGCCCAAAGAATCAACAATATAATAAGAGAGAAAAGAGCCTGCAAGTTGCATGAATTTTGAAATGAGAATCCATTTCCATGGGTGCTTTGCCTTGAGGAAACCCATTACACAGGCAGTCATACGCTAATCTGAGACTAGGCTGAATGGCTACCCAGAGAAGTAGGTTCTCCTCTTGGGTACATGACCTTGCATAGGCTTTTGGCTAGGTTTACAGAACCAGGCATGAATTTAATTCTATTGAGCTTGCCTTATGTCCAAATTGAGAGTGGTTGGTTACCTGAAGACTAAAGTACCACTATTTCACCACTTGGGCATCTTACCAATCATGTCATTGTAATGGTTCATACGCTTATTTATGGATTAGGTATACTATTTGTTCCTCTCCCTTGGCAGCTTGCAAGACACAGATTATGGAATAGGCTTCCTGGTTAGTTCCTGTTAAATCCCTTCAAATCCTATTTTGTCCGTTAAGGTCTGTTACTACCACATAAAAAACACATTTCCTTTGCGCGCTGTCCTTGGATTCTCAAAGAAGAAAGAGCTTCCAGGGGGTTCCTGAATATTGTATCTTCTCAGCTACCACACCTATGTTCAATACATGAGTGCCCTCCATATGTGTGCAGCACATGACTTTCAAAAGCAGGAACCCAGTTTTTAGTTTACAATGGATATGGTACTTCAAAGGATGCAAACAGAAGAAATAAAGGCAAGGTTACACACAGAACAGACACCAGATCTCCCATATCCAGAAGGTGGCACACGAGTCCCTAATCCACGCCTCGGACACTGTTGTGAAGTGAGGTGTCAAGACATAGAGATAAAAATAAAACACAGTGGCTGAATGGCTGAGATTGTGTCTCACATAAATCACTCCTGTCCCCCTGCATCTCCTGCTGTTCTGATGAGTCCAATGCATCCTGCAGTTGGTGTCTCTGGAACTGAGCCCAGATTGGAAGTAGAAAACCCATGGACAATTGGATGTTTGCTGTGTTAGGCAGCTCGGGCAGGCCTCTTGCTGGTATTTCTGTACTATTATTTCTTTTTCTCTTCAGTGTCCTGAACCTTCTAGCCCATCTAGTTTCTTTGTGACTATCCCCTGACCTGAAGAACAACACACTAACAGGGAACCCCAAGTCAACAAACTTGCTGGGACTTGCACACCCCATAGCTGCCACATTTGCTTAGGACTGAGACTGAACAACAGCAACCAAAGAACTGAACACCCCACCAACAAAGATGGGACCAGATATCTACACCAAGAAGCACTTCAGTCATCAAAACTTCAGATGCCAGATCCAAGTGTAAAAACACAAACATCAACAACCAAAACAATATGCTTCCTACAGACACAGGATTACTATTGTGTCTGGGCCTAAAATAATAATTTAGCTGAAGCACAAGACAAGAACTTGAAACTATCAATTGTGACTATTGAAAGGAACAAGCAGATGCCATAACAGGCTGCTCAGTCTTCTCTCAGAGATCAGGCCTCTATTTTAGTTTCCTGAGACTTGAGCAAGCAGTCTCTGGGAGGGTCGTGAATGGGGCCCCTCACCAACTTAGAGTTATGTGCATGAGTCAAGGACAGAGCCTGCACCACTGAGCCAGCCCCCACAGTCAGTACGTGCTTGGCCAGCCAGCCCCCATGGTGGCTCAAGGACAAAGCCTGGGACTTGTGCTGGACTGCCCCCAAAGTGATCATTGTAACCACCAACCAGGATTCCTAAGTGTAGATAAGAACTTAGACCCCTTTTTCCCAGATGGCTTTATCAGCTACAGAAACTTAAGAAAACACAGAGTCAGGATATTTAACCATCTGGCAGAGGCTAAGTGGTCATAAAACATCCCAAACTTCACGGACCCTGGAGATGGGTTGTAAAACTCCTGACAGGGCAAACAGATAAGCTAAAATAAGACCAAGTCCAGGCCCGGGAAACACTGGAACAATCAAGGATGGACCCATACTAACCCCCTCCCCTCTAAGAAATTTTATGGGTTTTGCCTATAAAAACTAACTTCCCCAAGAAAGGGCAAGCTCCTCCTGGCCTCACTGCTACGCGTGAGTGCACTAGATGAGCTTCCCTGACCATGGCTTATAAGAATAAACCTTGCTTTTGCATTCTGTACCTAAAGTCTCCAGTGGCTTCTTTGGGGAGCGATCTGGGCATAACAACTATGTCCAAAGATTCAAAAGAGAATATGAATAAATGCTTTAATAAAGACTATGAAAACACACAGCTGAATAAAATAATTAAAACAACTCCAAACATGAAAGTAGACTTTAACAAAGAAATAGCATTACTACTGAATACCCAAAGTGAAATGAAACTGGGAGTTAGAAACTCAGGATACTTAACAAAAGCCTCAGAGGTAAGCCTCACCAATAGATGAAAAAGACATGGAATACCAAATTGCAGGTCTTAAAAATGGTAAAAGAAATAAAGAGTTCAGCCAAAGAATATGTGAAATATATATAAAACAAATAGTGTTATACACATCCAGGACATATGGGACACAAATCTGTTAATATAGGGGAAATAAGCTAGCTCAAAAGACCAAAAAATACTTAAAATTTTTTCATAGACTATTATTTTGATCATGTTTTCTTTCTCCCTGAATGGCTCCTATTCCTCCCCAAATAAAGCTTTTCTGACTAGCTCTGTCTGTCTGTCTGTCTGTCTATCTCTATTTCTCATGAAAACCTGTTGGGCCCTGATCCCCGTTCCTTGAGTAGCTGTTGCCTTGCTTGCTGATCTTGATCAGATGTCCTCCCTATGCTAATTCCCTGCCAGTTTCCTTCCTCCTAAAACAGCTTACAGAAGGTTCCTTGTTTCTGTATCCTGCATATTACAGCTAGGATGCAAGAATGTAAAACATCTGTAGCAAACTTCTGCCCTCCCGGGTTCTCCCATTGTGCTGTAAGCCTGTATTTAAGGCCTCCTCTCTCCTTTTAAATGGCATTTGGCATTCTACTGAGACAAATGACCCGCTGTCTTGTCTCTGTTTTTAATCCTCAGCCCCTCACTAGGACATGGTGAACGGGTTTAGCGCGGACGCTACAAAAACAAAAAATAAAACATCAATAATACAAAACTGCAAAATGAAACCAGAAAGTCAGGTTTCAAATATTAAAAGAAACCAAAGAAACCCAGGGACTTCATTTTGTTTTTACAAAACATTCCTGGACAGTGGCATGCCCTGGAGTTTGGTCTCTATATCCAGTGACACTTGTTGACAAAAATAGATTTCCAGCAAGTATCATTATATAATAACTTCTTAGTTAGGAATGGGACCCGTTGTCCACTTCAACTCCTCAGTGCTGAGACCCTGAATGCCTTCAACCCGCACATGCCTTGTGTGATCTGTCACAGTCTCTGTGATTTCAAATGAGCATCACTTTGGTTGCATCTGGAAGACACCATTTCCTAGGAGTCATTCACTACTTCAGTCTCTTGCAATCTTTCTGTGTCTTCTTCCACATAGATCCCTGAGACTTGAGTCAGGTGGGAGCATCTCATTTAGGCTGAGGGATTCAACTACGATCTTTGTCTGTGTATTATACAGCTGTGAGTCTCTGTGCTGACTCCCAAATACTGCAGGAGGAAATTTCTCCGATTAGGTTTGATCAAGGCACTGATCAGCAGGAATACTGTATGTCATTAGGAGTCATTTAATTTCAGTGTTACTTTAGCAGAATGATAATATTAAAAGTGTCTATGAGTCATGTGACCTACATAGTTCCATGGCTTTTGCTACTTCAGCAGTGTCAGGTATGGTTTCCATCTCATAAACTGACCCTTAAGTCCAATCAAAGTAGTTGGTTATTCCCATAACATTTGTGCCACAATTGTACCAGTATACCTTGTACACCACTCACCTTTGTAGGTTCCAGGATTTACATCTGGAGGTGTTGGTAATTGTATATCCTGCTTTTGGTGTAAACAGCTAGGATGCAAGAATGTAAAACATCTGTAGCGAACTTCTGCCCTCCGGGGTTCTCCCACGCTGCTGTAAGCCTGTATTTAAATCTTTCTCCTTAGGTAGTGTGCAAAGTACCTTTCAGCATCATGAATGCAAGTCAGTAGTGGTAAAGCTTCTAGGTAGGATAGTTAGGAACCAGCTCAACAACACTGGAAAATGTCATAAGCAATAGAACCATTCAGGTGTGGGATAGCTTTCAATAGCTTTGGCACTATTTGTGATGTTTACTGATGCTACGTAACCTCTTTCTCTAGTGACACAGTTAAATGTAACCCATTCTTGGCACAGCAGGTTTTACATTGGTGGCATAGGATGTCTATTTGGGACGTTGTCTCCTGCATTATATGGTGCCCCCATTTAGAGTCCTTTCATATGTGTACATATTTTAGGAAGCTTCTACAGTAGCAGGTGTCATAAGGCTTTTCAAAAGGACTTTAGTGTCAGTTATCTTTCCTCATAACCCCCCTTACCCTTGTATCCCATCCCCTTCCCATTTGATCCTGCAATTCTAGGTTCCCTTTTACTCTCCACATGATCTCTCTTCTACTTCTTCCTCCTTGGAAGCTCTTCTCCTCCTCCCTGGTCTATCTTTTGTGGGTATTCAGTTTATAGCACACAGATTGGAAGCTTATAAGTTAATATCCAAATATAAGAGAAAATGTATAATATTTTGTCTTTTGTGGTCTGGGTTACCTCACTGACGAATATTTTTCTCTAGCTTGATCCATTTACCTGAACATTTCTTAGATTTGTTTTCTTTTCTTAAGACGTACATAATATTCCATTGTGTATAGGTACCGTATTTTCTTTATTCATTCCTCAGTTGTTCTAATATAGTTTTTTTTTCTGATTGCTGGCTGTTATGAATAGAGCAGAAATGAACCTGGATAAGAAAATATGTCTGCACTAGGATGTAGAGTCTTTTGGGTATATGCCTAAGAGTGGTATATTTGCATCTAGAAGTAGAATAATTCCAGCTTGTGAGGAACCACCACAATGATTTCTGTAGCTAGAGTTTTTCTGCCTGGCCCACAATCAGGACAAATCTCTGTCACCTGCCAGTCCCACAGCCACTCAGACCCAACCAAGTAAACACAGAGACTTATATTGCTTACAAACTGTATGGCCATGGCAGGCTTCTTGCTAACTTTTCTTATATCTTAAATTAATCCATTTCTATAAATCTGTACCTTGCCACATGGCTCGTGGCTTACCGGCATCTTCACATGCTGCTAGTCATGGTGGCGGCTGGCAGTGATTCCCTCCGCCTCCTGTTCTTTTTATTCTCTCTGTTAGTCCCGCCTATACTTCCTGCCTAGCCACTGGCCAATCAGTGTTTTATTTATTGACCAATCAGAGCAATTTGACATACAGACCATCCCACAGCAGATTTCTATGATGGTTGCTTCTGTTTACACTCCCATTAGCATTAAATACACATTCCTCTTTCTCCACATTGTCTCCACCATGTGCTAACATTTGTTTAATTGATCTTGCTCAATCTGATTGAGGCAAAGCCAAATTTCAGATTGTTTTAATTTTCATTTTCCTGATTCCTAAAAGACAGTAAAAGATACCAAGGAAACAAGGCCTTCTAGACACAGCAGGAATGATGCACATGCAAGCTTGTGACTGTGGCAGTATGCACAAGGGCCTGCACATGTTTGAGGCAGATGGGTTCCCAATGCTGAGAAGAGAAGTGGATACTAGCTCCCATCCCTAAAACAGAAGCCATCTCCAATTGATAACTACTTGCAAAGAAAAAGTTATTGTTCTCTAATAAACTATTACTAGTTATACAAACCACACTTAAGGATAGCCCCATGCACAGCAGTAAATTTCAAATACGAAACTAAGACATTGGTATTTTCACATTATTTTTGTCTCATAATTCCTTTTCTGAGCATATTGTAATTTTAAAGTTATTTTTACTATTTATTAGCATTTACAATATTGTGTTTTTATGAGACCTTTTTGTGTCTTTTGGAATGTATGTGTTTCTGGTGATTTTAATTTTTTTCTTTTTGTTTGTTTTATCCTATACTGGTTTGTTTGTGTTTATTGTATTCTGTTTATTAGATGCCTGTTTGTTTTCTAATGACAGATAAACAAAGTGTATGGATTTGGGTGGGTGAGGATATAGGAAGGATCTGGCAGGTGTTCGTCATGGTGGAGGTGGTGAACTGTGATCAGAATATACTGTATGAACATTCTGTTCAATTAAAAATAGGGTCATTTTTTAAAAAGAAGAAGCAAATAAACAGCTTAATGTAATCAAGGACAAAGAAAGAAATTAAAGAGAATAAATGTCTGAACTATGTCCAAGAAAGCAGAAATGAATATCTGACAGAAATGACAAAAACTATCTGAGACTCGAGAACATAGTTAAATTAGGACATAGAAATCCTGAAGGGGAGTCCAGATAATGAGGATGGGACTGAAGACCCCACAACACTCACAGAAAACTCTCAGGAAAGACTTACAAACAGAATGAATGAAGCAGGAGACAGAAATCAAGTCCTGAAGATAAAATAAAAGACCTAGTCCAAATAAGACAAAACAAGAAAGATTAAAAACAAAAACTGCACATGGAGAAGGAACACATAGGAAATATGGTACACAGGGGAGAAACTAAGCCTTCAAATTACAGGTCTAAATGAGGGAGAAGATTCTCAAATTAATGGCATAGATCATGTCTTTACCAAAATCACAGGGAAAAACGTCTACAAACTAAGAATGGCACATCCATACAGATAAGAGAAGTACACAGAACACCTACTGGACAGGACCAGAAAAGACAATCCATGACATATCATAATTACAACACTAAGTTATAGAACCAAGAAAGTGATTTGAGACAAGCAAGAAAAGAAATTCAAGAAATGTATAAAGGAAAACCCATCAGAACAATAGCCAATTTATCTATAGAAACATTGTAAGCTAGAAGAGATTGGAGTGATGTATTCCAAGGCCTAAATGACTATAATAGTGAAACTAGAGTTATACACTAACAAAACTATGTACATTGACTGTATTTTTCATGATGAAAACATCATAAAAATCATAACCAAGAAACCAAACATAAGGAAATACAGAAACATTGTTTTGGGTTCGGTACAGAAATGAGACAGCATAGAGGCTGTGGTAGAAGCCGTAATTATTAAAATACAAAATAAACTGAACTCAAATGACACCAAAAATCAACACCTGACCACAATTAACACACATATTTCCAAAGTAATTTTAAATATCAGTAAAATCAGTTCATCTGTCTATCAGTCTGTCTCTCCCTCTCCCCTTCCCCTTCACTCTCCTTTACTTCTCTCTCAATCTCGCTCTCTCTGTCCTCTTTTCTTCCATTCTCCCTCCCTCCTTCAACCGTTATTTTGAAGTTTGTGGACAATTTTATTAGAGCTTAAAATAACACACCCAGAGAAAGCAAGCTGTAGATCTTGGCAGCTTCCCTGAAGAGGAGAATGAAGGTGGGAAAGAAAAGAAGTCATGCATTTGAGTTAAGCCAACATGGCGATCAATTGCACAGTGGATGTGGTGATTTGAGTGAGAATGTTCCCACAGGTTCTGTCATTTGACACTTGGTCCAAAGTGAGTGGTGCTGTCTGGATAAGGCAAGAAGGTGTGATTTTGCTGGAGGAGGTAGTCACTGAGGTTTGAAATTTCAAAGCCTTGCACAATAGACATTTTCCTGCTTGACATTCAAGATGTGGGCCACTGACTTCTTCTGTTGCCACACCTGCCACTTCCCCAGCATCATGAATACTTACAAAAGCCCATGAAACCCTCTTCCTTCTATGAGATGCCTTGGTCATGGTGTTTTATCAAAGCAACAGAAAAGTAACTAATACAGCAGACAATCAGCCACATGAGAGGAGGGGAGTGTTAGGGGAAGAATGAGGAAGCCCAAAGCACCAGAAAAAGCAGGCTGTAGGCCCAGGTCAGCATCAGAAAGAAAGAACCAAAAAGGAAGAAAAAGAAAAAGGTATTCTAAGTAAGGACTCGGGAAGTTTGGTAAGCTCAATGGAATATCCTAGAAGACTGCAGATCCTGCTGCTTCAGTATTCTGACCCATGAGTTTGGCATCAGAAATTTCTTCAGGAAACTTTAATTCTGCTGGTCATCTCCCTGAAATCCTGTTAAAAACAATGGAGTCAAGATCCTGGCAAAACAGGAGCCTTTTGTAGGAATTTTGATGGTTTTTTTGTTTGTTCTTTTGTTTATTTCTATACATGGTTACTTGTAATTTCAGTGGTTATTTTATAACCTAAAGTGAGATTCTAAAGATGGCCTTGGTGTGTAGGAAGGGTGACCTCAATGCAGATTTGGCAAGGTCATGAAAGCAGTTTGGCAGGATATAGGTGGTTACTATGTCCTTCCTTCAAAGTCTCTAGGTAGACTCACTAAGAAAAGAGGGAGTGACCAGAGAGACATGGAGAAGTTCACATTCATTCATTGCTTAGCCCGTTGTGACTGTTTTAGATTATTCTTTTCCCTGGAAAGAGGCAGCTCCAACTACACTGTCTCCTTAAATGTTCTTACACTGTGCTTCTTGTGAATTTGCTAGAGTAACAAAACAATTTGATCATGAGACAAGAAAGCAATCTTGTGAAGAACAGACATTCCTATGAACTTTGGTGAGTAACAGTGAGAGCTTTAGACACACTGCTCCAACTTGAAAGGGGAATATTCTCACCTCACCTGTATACACATCACTTCTGACTTTTACATAGTCATTATTACTACAGAACAGAGAACTCTATACAACCCCTGTCTTTTCCCTCTTTCTCCAGGAGTTCAGGAGGAAGTGCTGGACCTATGGTCTATTCTCTTGATTATAAGCAGAAAACATCCAATGACTCTGATAGCTAAGAACTTCAGATGTTCCTTCTCACAATCATAGGCCTTGGTAGCAAGAGAGCAAAACAGTTTCTGTTCTGCTTCCTCATTTATCTGGGTCACTGTGTTAATCCATTGCTATCACCTGAACCACAATAATAGTCAGCTTCATCTTCAGGCTGGATGTTGGAGATGCTTAAGTAGCGATCAGCCCCAGAGCTGGAGCCAGAGAAGCGGTCAGGGATCCCATCCCCCTTGCTGTGGCTTCCATCACTCTTAAGATCCATCACATACTTAGGAGCCTTGTCTGGATGTTGCTGGTACCAACCAATGGTGTAGCTCCTGTGCTGACTACTCAAGGTGCAGGTGATTTTGACTGAGGCTCCCATGGAGGCAGAGGCTGAGGGTGACTGAGTCAGCATAAGCTGGGAGAAAGACCCTGAAAATAGAGAAACACATTATATTCATGCTGAGAGAAGAAAGGAGAATGTATCTGCTGTCAGATGGTTTCCCTGAAGTGGGATCAGGGTGCAGATGACTCCTGACCTGTACAATGAAGGAGGAAGAAAAGGAGAGGAGTCCAGGCCATGGTGCAGACACCACTGAGCTCTGCTGAGACAGACATGGTGCAGGTCTCTCTAATCCTTTAACAATTCTCAGAGAACTGACAGGGTCCTTCATGCAAATTTTTCTTAGTCAACCAAATCCCTTCTTAGGTGTCTGTGCCATCAAAAGCCTGGGTGTCACTTCCTGCCTGAGGCTGCCCAAGGGAACACAGTGTCCCCCCTGCTGGGCCTGTTGAGTCCTGAGCAGACACAAAGAGACAGATGTTTGTGTTGTCAGCAAAGAGTCTCCAGATTCTTCAGTGTCACCTACAGACCCCACTGAGCAGGTTCAGGTCTATCATGTTTGTGTCCACATGACTTCTCCCAGGTTGTGATCATCAAACACTTTCTGATCAATGTCAGAAGGACTTGCCTCCTCTGGGCAAAGTATGTAGTCTTAAATTCATGAGGAGCTCCTTATCCAGGGCCTTCTCCCATACAGACTGAGGGCACAGATATATCCTCCATGAGCCCCTCCTCAGATTGCACAAGAAATCAACCCCCTCCATGGTTCCACAG
Source organism: Peromyscus attwateri (assembly GCA_902168425.1). Lineage (NCBI taxonomy): Eukaryota > Metazoa > Chordata > Mammalia > Rodentia > Cricetidae > Peromyscus > Peromyscus attwateri. The sequence goes on along the minus strand of CABHPP010001201.1, from coordinate 874 downwards.
AAGACATACTGGTGAATATTGGTATTTAGGAAGATTACTATTATATTGTACAACTCTCTGAATATATCAGAAATACAAAGTTTTAGAAAATCACAAGGCAAAACAAAACAAAAAGTGTATACAGTAGAAAGGAAAAGAAAGCTTGTCCTCAATTAAGGATTAGAGAGGGTCAGTGAAGAATGACTGTGTGTGATGGCTTCCAAGGAAACTCATGGAAACCTGCCTACTACGTAGCTGACATAAAAATCATATCTAACTGGCATGGCTTTAGGGGGATGAATTTTCAGATATGAGGACAGTCATATATTTACACAAGAGTTAATGAATCAAGATAGAAGTCATCAATGAGATTGGACAAGAGCAAGAGGGACAGCAGGTGGGTTGCTGGAGTCTGCTTCAGCTCACACATGCTTAAGGAAGCTGCACTACATGGATTTTCCTTGTCAAACCCTCTCCTCCAGAATCAGGGAATATGCAAATAAGGAGGTGGAAACACTGTAAGATCCAGAGGTGGTAGAAGACCCCAACAAAAGAACTTCTTCCAGACACAACAGGACTGATCCACATGGGAACTCACAGAGACTATGACAGCATGCACAAGACCTGCACAGGTTCAAACCAAATAAAAATACCAGTTCTGACAAAGGAAGTGGACAAAAATTCCACCGTTAGCTATGCAGTTATTGTAACAGGTAACGTCTGGAAAAAGGAAAGTCAGTTTTTTCCAATGGAGTGTCACTGGAGATATGAACCACACTCTAGGGCAGGCCTTATGTCCTGGAATAGTTGGCCAACACAGAACAGATTCCATGGTGTGTGTTTATTTGTGTGCACTTTTTGTATTGTTTTATTTTGTCTGAATGCTTTTCTTTTT